>JAPYZD010002649.1:0-17160 GCA_030522725.1 Ichneumoninae sp. B BG-2022a
ATCACATACACTAAATCAATTGAATCCGAATTTAATATTTTTGTTATTATTTTTTTTAAATATGTGGGTGGATGATAAAAAAGATGGGACGAACCGTTGTTGAGATTAGGACTCTCAATGACTTTGCCGCACCACCCAGACCCACACGGGACAACCTCCACGCCGTGCTCGTTCTCGATTTGCGTGGAATTCATTGTGAAAGGATCCTTACAAGATCCCAGCTCTCCTCTCGATCTGCAGCTTATGCATCTTCGCTGTGGACCTGCCCGTAGTTCGGTTAATTAATTACACTTGCAACTGCATAATAATAATTTAAATAATAATAATACCATGCACAATATTTCAGCTTCTACAATTATCGATATGGTATTCGAGAGTCGTCGACTATCCCGAGCAACTTTTCGCACGATAGCGGAGCAAGTCAGCCCGTGGGAATCGTTACTGATGTCGATAAATCACTCAATCTTTTTTTCTTCTTCTACAGTTTCTCACGATAAATTATCCAATATTTATCTCCCAAAGAATTTAATTTATGCCTCGACGGGACAGTCGACGATAATTCGGTGACTTAGCCGGGGTAACCGATGGGTTGTCACAGTCGGAATGCGGGTGAAAGTCTCGGTAGTGCGTACCGATATTCGTAAAAAGATCGACAATGTAAACTTACGTTGCTGCCCTTGAATGAGGATAAATTGTGAACAGACAATCGTAAGAACGAGCAGGGCCCTCCTCGAATCCATCTTGCGATCGACTAGAAGTATCATGATTATTTTTATGCGAAGAGACACCGAAGATCTTCACCGACTACTCAGCGCACAGCCATGTTGAAACTCGCACTGAACTTCTCCAGAACCGGACACGCAGTTGTCCTTTCACTTTGCTTCGGCGTGTTGGTGATCGAGCCTCTTACCCACACCGAGGGACCCTCGAAGGCTACTTTCTTGCGGTAAACACAACGCGGCGTACAATGGAACACCGACGGATAAGACGCCGAGATATTTTAAACTGGTGAATCTTACTGCGCGGAGATAATATCATTAATGACGTTATTGTACGAGAATCGGCAATAAATTCGGGCACGATGTTCCCTCACTACCGTACCATATGTCTATCTGTTCGATAAGGCAAAGAAGAATTTCCCCATCGGATTAGACATGTATTCTTCTTAAATGTAATACAATCACACAGCATTGCAAAATTGAATCCAATCACTGCTATAAAGATGAATTGCAATCGCTTCCATAATTTCAATGCGGAAAAAATAAAAAATAGTAGTTCCTTGATTTAGTCGTTCTCGATCTGCCTGTAGTCTTTCACCTTGAACTTGTCCTTCTCTCTGCACACTACGAAGAGCCCGGCGCAGTAGCAGAAAGACGTCAGCAAGAAAATAAATCCGAGGTATCCCATGTGACGTAAAAAAGCTGCGGACAATAATCGAATCGATCAATATTTAGTACCAGAAGATCTTCGTGCCTCGGGCGCTTCGCGCTATCGACTATGAAATTTGGAAACCAGAAATTTAGATTTCCGGAAATTGACCGGAAGTACGGCGCTTCTGGTTTCAAAGTCTCATTTTTCGACCGGAAATGACGTCGTACCGGAAGCAACCGGTTTATCGCCTATGGCTTAAAAATCTCATTTTGAGACCGGAAGTGACGTCATCCTGGAAATACGTCACCAACGACGAAAAATGTAATAAAAAAACTCCAAGTGGCGTATTTCCGGTATGACTTAACTTCCGGTCTTATTCTTATATATAAAAAATATATTCGGGCACAATAGTAATAATAATAATTTATTCTCTCTGAATAGACAAGCGACGTAGTCGCGCTTATTAGTTCAACAATCTGACACTAGATGGCTTCGGGGATGAGGCACGGGCTCGGCGTTTCTCGCAAGCGGTCCTATAGCCTACTAGTTACTATATAAGAACGCAGCGTCGCCAAGCTAGCGTACTTGCTTCGGCAGTACATATACTAAAATTGGAACGATACAGAGAAGATTAGCATGGCCCCTGCGCAAGGATGACACGCAAAATCGTGAACTAACCTGAAGCAACAATTGTTTTTTTTACCAATCGTCAAAACATTTTACCCTGAGTCAGCAGACGTGACTTCGATACGACGCGTATTCTGACTTGCATCATTTTGACGTCGTTCGCGTAGCAGGTGTAATTTCCCTCCTCATCGTTCGACACGTCGATTAGATAGAGCGTCGAGAAAGTGTCGACCAGCACTCGAGGCTCCGCGTCCTTCTTTCGAAACGATCGCCCTCTTCCCTTCTTGAGGACGAGGGCGTCCTTTCGCCAGACGACTTGCGTCTCCATGCTCGACCTTGAGATCGTACGAAAAAGTGTGATCGAACTGCGAACCATGAAAAACATGAAAGGTAAACACGACACGCAGCGCCAATTACTCGGGGCAAACTATCGCCAGATGAGCGCCCTGGGCCAGCGTGTATCGTTTCTTGTATTTGAATTTGTCCCTCTTCGATTTCTTGACCCGAGGGCAATTCTTGCATTTTTCCTCGAGAATGAATTCGGGAAGGTCTCTCGTCGCTCTGCTTATGCTGGGAAACTCTTCGGCCAACAGCAGCGATCTTCGAGAAGTCAAGACAAAAACGACTCAATTTCTCGCCGCGAGACGAAAGCTCATTAGAGATGGCGTTACCTGCACGGCAGCAGAGGAGACTTCGAGAAAAATTTCACAACCCGCGAGCCTCCCGAAACGACTTTCGTCTGCTCAAATGAATTTCACTATAAATTACTGAATATTGGGATTTTTTTTTACAATTTTTACGTCGCTGCATTACTCGATTCTCGATACGGCGTTTCAATCTGCACATTGCTCTGCTAGTCTTGAATCCCCGTTTGCGAACGCAGCGCTCGCAGGGACTCCACGGTGACCATTCCGAAACTAATTCCAAGGTTATGCCAGCCTCGCGAATCTCGGCCAAGTCGTTCATTCTCGATACCTGCGCGATGAATCTCGTTTGTCGACGCTTCGCTATTTTGTTAAGTACCAAAAGTACGAATGGTACGAAGCCTACGATATTTACTGCGAAACGAGTGGTAACGGGCTCGAGGTTAATTTCCTTGTAGCTCTCCCAATCGGATATGTTACCTCTGCCGACAGCGCTCTCAGCGGATTCTTTCCGAACCGCCTCGACCCTGTAATTGAACTTGTTCTCCGTCTCCTGTCCGTTCTCGCCGTGACAGCGATAAATCCCGGTGTCCGAGTTATCGAAATCCCTTATGACCAGAGAAAACTCCGGGGTAACGTGGATTCTGTTGTAGGTCATGTTGTTGTCCATTCCCAGCTCGACTTCCCTCTCCACTTCCGTCTGATAACGATCTTGGAAGTACCAAATTCTCGGACGCTTGTCGTCGGGCTCTTTGCTGCTCCGCCAGGAGTGTTCGAATTTAGCCTCGTGTACATTGAAATTTGAATGTTGCCAACTGACCAGAAATGACACTCGAGCAGCAAAGTCCCGTTGATCTCGGCGTCGACGAGAAGATACTCGTCCAATTCCTCCGAGGTTATCAAGCGATCTCGATCCCTGCAGTGGCGTTCGATCTCCGGCCGCACGTCGATAGCGACGATGTAAAGAATGCGGGCCAACAGGAGAGGCCAGATCCAGCGAATGTGCTCCACGCACGGCGAAGACTCAATCGAAATCGTGCGCGCCATGCGACGTGAACGAGGGAACGAGCGACGGTGAACCGACGTTACCTTAGGTGGAAGCGCGACGGACGGGGGCGCGCTTGGCGGAAACTCTTACCCACAATGCACCAGTCCACATCAACATGGCGGACGCGATTGAAAGTGAGTTATATTTACGGTAATTCACGAATAAGTTTTAGAGTCGTTTAAACTTTTGTGGAAAGTTATGAACGACAGTCTGTTCGGGAAACGCGGGGAGTCACGCGCACGCCGACGCAGTGAGTTTTCAACAGGACGAAATTTTTCACATAATAGCGTTTAGTATCCGCACACTTGGCCCGTGGGTCCTCGATGGGTTTAAAATTTCAAAAATGACCAATGTACAGTTCAAGCGGGACGGCTTGTGCCTTCGAGAGAGAGAATTCTCACGTCTCTCGTGCAATCGTCGCTACTCTATTTCCAACCGTTTGTCGACAACCAAAAACATCAAGCGACGTCTAAACTCGTAGCTTCGAACGTCGCGTTCGAAATTATAACGCTCTTACGCTGTTTACACAAGTTGCCCCGGGCAGTACATCTTGGTTATGTCGGAATACAGAATAAGGATATTGTACACGTACCACCGCTGCCCACGAGTGTTGCCCTCGGTTACCCTTCGAAAAATCATCGAGTTCGAAGTATCGACGGATACGTAAACACCGAGCGAATATCGCAAATGGATTGTACGTGTCTCGTCGTCGCGACGTTTTTTTTAAATATTGCAATAGCGTTAAGGCGATACGACCGTCGAAAGCTGGAGTTGTTATTGATTGCGAAATAAAAAGGCTTTGCTGTGTGTTCAATTCGGCATTTTAAACGTGTCTCGTTTCGGAGTCGCGACGTTTCGATTTGTATTTTTTTATTCAATACTCCACTCAAGCTGTTGGATGATTTTTGCTAAATTGTTGTGCCCGCGGAGAGTCTGGAGCGGTTAAACTGTTGCTTTTGTGTTTACAGACGAAACGGGACTTGTGTCTTGTCTTGAAATGAGAAACGATATTTAGATTCATATTTTTTTGAATACTTGATTCGAGCCGATGGCTGATTTTTGTAAAAAATGTATGTCATGGAGAATCCAGATGGGTAAAATAGTTATTTTTTTTTTACAGACGAATCGGCTGAGACACTGCTCTCCATTAAAAATGGAGGCTATCCGTCCATCGAGGACATAAAGACGGAGATGGGTGATGACGATTCGATGGACATAGAGGAACACCCAATATCGAATAATTCTCTGGATTCGAGCATGGATATCGAGGAGCCGATGCCCGAGCTGGGTCCGGCCGCTCTGGGATTGCAGAGAGTCGGCACTAAGCCTCCTCCCAAGCCCAATCCTCCTACGCAGCCTGTGCAGGTGCTCAATCGCAGAGGAATGCCTGCCAGGATTAGAAAAAAGAACAAACTATTCTACGACGACATACTCGTGAATCATCCTCATCACAGGTGGGACTTGGTTACAATTTCTCTCGTCGGTGCTTCCGACATTATTCAATGGGAGCTGAAATTTACTTGGATTCTCGTGGGATTAAATTGTATTCGCTGTATCACACTTGTGTATTGCTGTCAAAAGAGATTGTAAATTTAATTTACCGGGCTGGAATTTTTTATGCAAAAACTGGTACAATTTTGGTGAAAAATGTATGGACCTTTACTGTGAAAGTAAAGTAATTTGTTGGATTTTAAATACGTGTACAGTAAAATTTTCATACATTAGTAACAGTAAAGTGTTTCTAAAATTTTTAATATTCTGTACGTTAATTTTTCATCACAATTGTACATTCAATTTTGCGCTATTTTTTTTACAGCGTGTTAAATTAATTGATTAATTCGGTTAATGAGGCCAGCCCCGTTTGCATAGTGTTTGAGAATTGCCGAGGATGAGATATTTCACGCATAGACCTATACACATTTTGCAATATAATACAGATCTTCAAAAATAACAATTTGCCTGAAAACATTCGATTTTTGTATAGACGAATATAGATGAAGAACGAAATTGTAAACAATTGTGATCGATAAACCTCCTATGTATTACAGGATTAAGAAAGATCCGTCGATAATCGAGGTGAAGCCATCCCCAAAAAAGATACCGCGTCCTTCGCCGATAAAGAAACAACCGAAGATGATAATCGAGCCGAAGAAGCCGCACGCGACGACGCCGGTCGCGCCGCCGCCGCCTCCGGTGACGCCGCCGATCAAGGAGGAGAAAGAGATCGAGAAACCGGCACAGCCAGGCTCGCCCGATCGAAAAATCGGTCAGAAGATCGGCATGCGTTTGCGCAATCTCCTTAAATTACCAAAGGCCCACAAGTGGGTATGCTACGAGTGGTTCTACAGTAACATCGACAAGACTCTGTTCGAGGGTGACAACGATTTTATGATATGCCTGAAAGAGTCGTTTCCGCAATTGCAAACGCGAAAATTGACGCGGGTCGAGTGGTGCAAGATTCGAAGAATGATGGGCAAGCCCCGTCGTTGCTCGCAGTCGTTCTTCGAGGAGGAAAGACGGGAGCTCGAGAGAAAGAGGCAGAAGATAAGAATGCTGCAGCAACGAAAAACCGGTGACATGAATAGCTTCAAGGATTTGCCACCGGAGATTCCGTTGCAGCTCGTCATCGGGACGAAGGTAACGGCGAGATTGCGCAAGCCTCAGGACGGTCTCTTCACCGGTAGCATAGACGCCGTCGACACGAGCAACAACACCTATCGAATAACGTTCGAACGGGCGGGTCTCGGCACTCACTCGGTGCCGGACTACGAGGTTCTCTCGAACGAGCCTCCGGAGACCATAAGCGTATCGTCGTTCGCACAAAAGTTCCGACCGCGCCACGTACAGTACGTTCCGTCGCCGCCTTACGCGTTAAAGCTGCGCTCGCCACGTTTGAACAACGATCCTCTGATATCGAACGCCTCGATGGCCCTCCCCAAGAGACCTCACATCGGCGGTACCATGAACGGCTATCCGCTCAAACTCCTCGAATTCATGGTAAACGTTAACAAGATACTCGCCGCCAAGAAGATCAAGATAAAGAAGCTCAAGGAGATGAACAGCGAGGCTGAGAAACAGAGATCGGTCGGCGAGTATCTCCCGCCGGATTTCGAGAGACGATACGCGGGGTAGGTTTCGAAGATCGAGACTCGATGTGCGATGCGTAGAAGCGCGTTAATAAATTGCGATCTTCGGCTTTTTCAGAATCGTCGTGGAGCTCGAAAAGATGAACGTTGCCCTCCAGGAGTTCCTCAACGACATCCAAGAACTCTGCCAGGAAATGGCTCCGGAGCCGAGCATGGCGGCAATGCTGGCGCCATCACACCTGCGGGAAAAATGCCGCCAGGAAGCGAGCGACATGGTCGCGAGAAACAATATCATCAATGACAAAGCCCCGACGAAGATGAATCAGCTTGTCACGGACCTGACCGCTCTTATGCTTCAAGTCAAGGTGATTTTCTTTTTTTTGTCCGTTAACCCGGCGAAGCACGGTGTGTCACAGCCCACATAGCACGGCAATATTTTTGAAAGGTTTCGAAAATTGCAATAGCAAAAGAGATTTATTGCCAAACGTTAATGTTTGTACAGTTATCTTCTTATATTGATTTTATACCTAATGACAATCTTACGCCTTCGAAAATATTTCTTTAAAATACTGAAAATATTTCGAAATATTTTATCACTCTGTTTCTGAAATATTTAAGAAACCTTTCGTTGGAATATTTTGACAGAATATTTCAAAATATTATATTTCGTAAAATTTGAAAGATTGTAAATATTTCTAAACGTTTTCAAAATATGTTGTGCTATATGGGAGGTGATACACTTATTTGAGTTTAGAAAAAATGCATTAATAACCAACCAATGTATTTGAAACTTCGTACTTGTAAAAAAAAAATGTTTGCTTCATAGGGTTAAACTCGATATTTCCATTGATTGTCATTTTCTTTTCTATTTGTCCGTTAACAGTGCCTCTCCGACTCCGATCGGAACGCCTACGAGCTCAAGGTGCTGCAGGGAACGATGGAGCAAATTAGATCGCGACTAACGCCGCAGAACGAGCAGGTCTTTCAAAATTACGTCGAGGTTCACATGCAGCGCATTCAATTGGGACTCGGTCAGATAGGCGCGTTGACGCCCTTCATGGCGCAGAAAGCTTAACAGCGTCCGCGAACCGACGGTAGGAATCACGCGAATATAAATTTAACGAGAGACAGAAACTTTGTACAGACTAATTGCTAATAACGTTATATAAGTCAATCGTTTTGGTGGGTGAGAAAACACGCTCAGCGGAATTATGTTGCATGAAATGCACATGCAGTGATCGCATCTAGTCTTCGGTAACCGAAATCAACTATCGATCGATGGCTCTCGAAGATTATGTTTTTCGATTTTTGTTGTTTTTTTTTTAACTAATAGCACTCGTGTGTAAGAGAGAATTTACGAAGAGGCCGCAGCCACTTTTAGTTTAGTTTTTCCACAGAAGAGAGTAAAATATTGTTCGGTTACGAAGTTTTGATTACGCGGCACGGCATCGATAACGGAGATCACTTTGGGAATGAAAATGGCAGATCCAAGGTTTGACGATTTCTAAACATTAGTTGTTAGCTTAAACTCTAAGTATAGCGAAAAAAAACATTGTATATTAATATTATATCATTCAAAGCTTAATATTTTATTGGAGATTCAGATAATGATTATTAAAGTCCTAAACACAAATTTGCTGAGGCGATTGTTTATTTTTGTCCACCTCCATCGACGAGATAACATCGCGTCGATGTCGCGTGTTATCACGAGACAATGACAATGTCGACATTCGATTACTTTGTGTTGTCTGCTTTATTTATATACAAATGGCTATATAACATTTTCTCGTGTTTACATGGGTTTTCAACTAGCAAAATGTGTCGGGTGAAAACTATTATTTCCACATAGCCGCGCGCTCTTTTTCTCCCCGTAACATAAAACGAAAGTTACAACTGCAACGTTTAAAAGATCGAATGCTAGTCGAAAACAAAACAAAAATACGAAGCCACTGACACGAAAATCACGACGCGGGCCTCGGGACAAATTTGTAAATATCAAATTCGCTCGATCGCCGTTACTAGAACAAAGATAAACATAATTCAAAATTTTTTTCTTCTCTCGAGCTCTAAATTGTAGAAGAAAATAAATCTCGTTCAGGGAATGCATCGTTGCTCAATTGATCTGGAGACAGAGAGGTACGTAAAAACATCGTGTCCATGAGAGCGAACGACGAGGATTTGAAATATACTAATTAGAAAGATATTCTCATCGCGTGATCATAGAAATAGTCTTCACGGGGCTCGTTTAAAAGAAGCTAGCGAATCCCTCGCGGCTACAATTGTCGCTTTTACGGAATATACAGAAATTATATAATCACATTCGCGCATAATTGTCATAAATCACTCACATCAAAGTCAAATTGTTTCTTTCGTACGGTATCATTTAAATTGCTTTCACAACGATCATATTTGTTCGACCCTATGAACTCTTATTTTTTGTTACTGTCTAGAGTCTCGATGAGAGTGTCTGCGTCCTCGCTCGTTTTTACCCGCAGCAAGACGGGCGTTGGGGGAGGTTCCGAATCGGGCAGCGGTAGACAAACCAACATCACGGTATTCTTGTTCATACGTTTCGTCGGAATCGTCGTTGTCAACAGTGTATTGAGCAACAGATTTCCTAGGGAATTGTCGGCGCGCACGATCAGCTGGGTCTTGCCGTTTGGAGTCGACTTCAAGAACAAAACTCCGATTCCTCGGTCGCTAAAATTACCCTCCTTTTTTACGAATACCTTGCACCTGCAACAGAATTTAAAATAAACATACAAGACAAAAAAAAGTGAATCGCAATGAAATTGTCGGCCGATTCCCAGTGCGGCTTTACCGTTTCTCGAAGAAGGCATCCTCTTCGGTGATCGGCTTGAAATCAGGCTTCGGCGGCTCGTCCTCATCTTCTTTCTCCTCGCTATTGGCTTTCGTTTCCGATTCCGCTGGCGCTGCCACGTGAGATCCAAAGGAAAAGGGTTTGGCGCTAGGAATAAAAACATTTACTATTAACCACACATACTGTGGGTGAAATTTCAGCTTGATCGGTCCAGGCATTCTCGAGTTATAGCGGTTTGAATTTTTCACGTCCAATTCGTACACACAACTATCACACATACACACAGTGATTTTTCGACGTTTTAGGACATTCTGAGCACGTTTTCATTAAAGTCGCGAAATTATGTTTTTTCCGCAAAAAACAAAACTTCCTCTATACGGAAGCAAAGTATACACTATATTAGCGTTAACTATCGAATCATCGATCGATTCTAAACGTTACCTTCCGAAACTGAAGCCGGCCGAAGGGGTCGTACTGGTCGTGGAGCTCTGACCGAAGCTGAACGTCGCCGCAGTGCTGTTGGCCTGCGAAAACGACATGTAACCGGACGACGACTGTTCGGACTTAGGTTTGTCAGTGTCCTCCTGATTCTGCGACACGTTAGAATTTTTATTCAAGAAGGGATTGTTCTCCGTGTTTATGCTGCCGAATATAGACTTGTTTTCCGTTTTGTCGGGCATGTTGCTGCCGAAGATTGACTTTCCGGCGGGCATCGTCGAGCCGAAGACTGATTTCTTGGCGCTCCAGTCCACACCCGGCGATTTGCCGGCGTCGAACATCGGCTTGTCGGCGTTTTTCTCCGAGCTATCGGTCTCCGCGCTCGGAGTGCTCTGGAGCTTCGAACTCGTGGCCTGCGGCGCCTCGAGCACGATATCGGAGTTCGACAGCAACCTCGACGAATCGCGACCGTGATTCGCCTCGATCTCCTTCAGATATCTCTCGTAATCGCGGAATATCGGTGTGAGGATGCAAAACGGATTGGAATCGACGTGCGACTTTATCCACTGAGTAACGCTCTCGTTGAGTCCCTTGAGCTTGGCGTAGTAGTCGGACGATTTCTTGAATATGTTCTCCTCCTTCTTTTCGCCCTGCTCGACCTTCTTGGTCTCCTGCTGCTTCGGCGCGGAATCAGTCGATGCGAAAGTCGCGGTTGGTTTCGGGGTTCCATTTTCGGGAATCTTGGTCAATCCGTTGCTGGCTGCGCCGGCGTTCAACAGAGTGCTCGACGAGAGACTGCCAACGGTGTTGGCTTTGGCCAGAAAACTGAAGGGAGACTCGGCCGGAGCTGGAGTGGTCTTGAAACCGGCGAAGCTGCCGAACGCACTCTTCGTCGGTCCCTGAAAATTATTTGATAGCATCATGAAAGTTGTTGAATCCGTTAAAGCCCCATACAGAAGAGAAGAAACTTACATCCCCGCTTCTTGGCAACCTACGACGAGCTGCCTTGACGACTCTCTTCTCCAGAATGTCCTGGGAAGCTTTGACGAACGTCCCTGCCTCTTCGGGCTCCTCCTCGTCGTTCCAATTATCGTGATTCAAATCGCTGGCTGCCGTACGTTTGCATGCCATAGCTCGGGGCGAAATGTAGACTCTGAAAAAAAAAAAACGATCGAGGTTCGCATTTTTGGAGCAGCTTCGCGATAACTTGAAAGACGATGATATTCCTTCGATGAGCTTCGCAGTGCGCAACGGTGCTGTTGAAAATTATGTTTCCGAAACGCTTCGTAAACAAACAGTCTCGCTCGAACTCTGAGTAACGTCCGGGGCGAAAAAAACCTCGAGCTAACCTCCGATAGCGACGGTAACGGCGCGAGACCCGATGGGTCTTATCGATTTCTAAAAAAACAGTCGGGCGAACTCCGGCGAACCTTACCGTTCTTAACGACTGTAGATTCTTTTCTTAACTCTTCTACAAACTAGACGAAATTTTGAATATCTTTAGCGAATTAAAAATATCTGATGCAGCACTTGGCTTGCTATGGACTTTGCTAACACTGCGCGGGCTATCACGCTCACTAGTTGTGTGTGTCCCTGTTTGTAGTACGAAATTTTGCAACGCGCATGCGAGCCTCGCGAGAGTCTCGTGAAGTCAGACTTGAGGAGCAACTGGTTTACGCGCGACTGGCTGCTACTCTTATGTTGTAAAGATGCATTAAAAATTGTCCCTTTTTTTCGATCGGTTGAAAAGATTATCCACGGGAAAGAGATCAATGATTTGTAGGCATAATCCAGCTGTCTTGCGCAAGGGACGAAAGTGTCATCAGAGATGATGAAACCAGAAATGTCGGCGTCTGTGAACTTTAGGGGTGAATCGGTAGTATATATATAAAAAAGTAAGAAACGGATGGCAAATTAAAAGTCACGTCCGAGTTAACAAAATGCAGTGTTTTATGGATAATGTGTATTTGATTTAAACATACCTTAACCTAGATGTGCTTAAAAAGGGGGAAAATGACGTATATATAGGGCAAGTACTTAGGTAAACTTACAGGTACGATATTAGCAAAACTTGCCGTGCCAGTGAACATCTATAATACATGCTTCATTGAAAGATGGGAGGAGGAGGGATGATTTACACCGCGGTTGTTCCACGAAAGTAAAAGTGAAAAGAGTTCGATACAAATATGGAGAAAGTCAACGATTAAAAGTGTGCGAAATTGATGGAAAGTATGGTTTTCAGGTGAGGAGCGACATTGGCTTGTGAATTGACTTAGCGGTAGTAAAAAACGAGAAGGCGACAAGTGAATACGATAGATGAAGAAGAAGACTAACTGAGAAGCGAAACGTAACGAAGCAACGTAGTGAAATCGACTGTCGATAATGGATCTGTGTGCTTATTTTTTAATAATCAAACATTGCTTGTTGATGCTTCGTTGATAATAAAAATGACTTATTCAACAGAAAATCCGTGATCGCACGAGTAAGGTCCCAAATTTTACTTCACAAAGATGTGAAAATAAGGGGTATTGCGCACGGCAAGCGTGCGTAAAACTGCCAGTTTCGCACCGAGGGTGATAAAGTACTATTCTGTCTCATTTCATATATCACATTATTTTCATTCAATCAAAAGTTGCAATTCGATTGCGAAATCCATTTTTTAAAAATATTTGGCATAAATATCTGTTTATTAGATTGAAATAAACACTTTTGATGAACGGGAATGTTATCTTTAAAGAAATAAACATATTAGAAAATACTAACCTCTCTATTAAATTATGAATTAAAAAAAAAAAAAATTTGTTCGCTTTAATAAATTTGCTTTGATTGGAATAAACTTTCTTCTGGGCGTAATCTCAGTGACTCACGGATGCTCGCACAGATATCGCAAGCGCGCGGAGAGCGCGAGCCAACAAACTAGTCGGAGTTTCTGACTATTACGTCTGTCGCCATTCAATAAGTGGTGTACCGCACGACGATAAAGCCAACTTTTTATTTATTGATAACAAAGCGGGTCGGGCCCGATCTCCAGTACAATAATAACAACAATAATAGAAACAAACGGGTGTAGCGTATGTAGCGACCCGTGGAGTAAAACAGTCCTGGCAGCCTCGGGCCAATATTCTTGGCTCGAGACTCTGCCGAATCTCTTGATCCTTATAGCAATAATCACTTGCGTTTTTCACCTCCAACAGCCCTTTTCGTCATACTAACGTAAATGCCATCGGAGGGCCTGAGAACGATATCACTGCACATCTTTATTGTCGAATGCGTGTCGATGCTTTTTACACTGAAGTTTCTCAATATCTGTGCCAGTAAAACTTTACTCTCGAGCATCGCGTATTTTTGACCTATACAATTTCTCGGACCCGCACTGAACGGCACGTAGGCATACGGATGTCGTGTCTTAACGTTCTCCGGCAAAAATCGATCGGGATCGAAGCGCAGAGGATTCGGCCATATCGCTGAATCCCTGTGTAGTTGATAGATCTGAATATTTATAGTTGCACCCACGGGAATAACGTTGTCACCTGAAAACCGATAAGACGTAATTGTTAAAGAGTGTAATTTTTTACAACCAAGCTCCGTACTCAATGAAATCACTGCGGAGAAGTGGTTTCATATATGGATAATTTTACCTATTCGTAAATCCTCTACTATCGTTCTGCCGACAGAGGTCACACTTGGATAGAGCCTGAGGACTTCCTTGATAACCCTCTCGAGATATTTGAGATTCGGCAATTTCTTCAAGGTCGTAAGATCGTCCGAATCGCCGAGAATATCGTCGAGCTCCTCGTGCACTTTTCTCTGCACGTCCAGCTCGTTGCCGAGACAGAAGAGCGTCCAACTAAACAGAGCGGCAGTCGTGTCGTGTCCCTGAAAATAAAACGTTAATATGTAATGATCGGTTTATCGAGCGCCGGTCTATGCGAGACTCCGATTACAACTTCCAAAGTCGAGCTCACAGCAAACATGAATGTATTGATTTGGTCCCTGATGTCTTGCATCGTCAGACGATTGTCTTCCTTATCGTTCGCCTCCAGCAACAGATCCAAGAAAGCTTTCCTTCTGGGTTTGTCTGGTAAGGCACAAATCACATCAACTCTATGAACATTTTCCACCGTAAATTTTTTCTCTTCAATTACACGAAGGAATCACCAAACTCACCCATCACTCCGTTCTCTGCCGATACATCGCTCACTGCGACACCCGATTTCCGGCTCTCTTGCTTTCTCGCGATTACCTGAAAATTAAATTTATTTTTTTATATTTATTGTTGGGGATCCAAAATACCTGCATATTCAAGGCAGAAAATAGTTCAACTTACGCGAGTGCAAATATCGTCAGCGGTATCGACCGCCGCCTTGAAAGATTTACCATGGGCAGTCCTGTAGAAGATCCAATCCGCCTTCAACCAAGGCTGAAAGAATCGATTCAGCGCACCCGAGGTAATGCTGAATGTACAACAAAAATAACAACAGAACAATTATATAATGCTTTTTTTCGGTGTCTTTTGTTCCTCTCGTTTTGGAACTCACGCGTAGATAGCGCGTATATAATCGCTCTCGATGGTCTTCTGAGCATTAATATTCGTACCCATTGCAGTTTCTAAATATGCAAGACGGACAAATAATAAATAAGCATTAAAAAGTGGAGTTGTATTAGTCGGTGAGATTCGAGTGGGAAATTACCGCATATGATGTCTAGCGCACAATTCGCACCCAACTCAAATATATCGAACGGTTTGTCGCCGTGAATTTTTATCTCTTGCTCTATGCAATCGTTAAGTATCGCTGCTTTCTCGATCATTACTTCGGCGAAATTTTCCAGTATACTGAAGTGAAAAGCCGGTGTAAGTAACTTCCGGTCTTGGAACCATTGAGTACCTGAAAATAAAAAATATATGCATTTTTTTTAATTAAGTGTTTTATACCGATGGGTGTCGATGGAAGCAATTTCAAAAACCGGTCATACCAGTCGATGTTATCAGACCACTTCCCAACCAAGGATGCAAATATGTGTACACCTTGGACTTTGTAATTTGCGTGTTGCTGCGCATTATTACCTGAAACGATTAAATATACCAATTACGGAAGTGCCGGAGATTAAAAGGAAGACGATGCAATCAAGTTTCACGGCATTTGAATATCTGCGCTGGCATTGGATTATTGAGGATTTACCTCGACATGCTCTGGCTTACGGATGTGGATGTTTGCGGCTGAAGCTACCCAAGTTCGCAACAATCCATCTTTGTACTGATCGGCTATACCTTTAAACCACTCAAGACGATCTGTGGGAAAATTTTCAGTTACTAGACTGTGAGTGCATCGAAAAATCGTACTTTGCGATACCAGTGCGAGAAAGCAACCTTTCGACGAAGGTTGTGAATTAATTGGGCAACACGAGCCCGAAAGCAAGTGACTACTTCCCAAACGCCATCGGCAAACCGCTTTTTCGCATAAGTATCGTTTAATACTTTATGTCACTCGGTGGGAAAATGGCGATTTTTTCATACCTTGTGGAATAAAATTTTGTTTGATAATCGTGCGAAAAACGTTTTCTGAACTCGTGCGATTGCAATACTCTCCTTTGGCTCGTGCTGCAAACTCACACTCGCCAGAAAGTTTTTTCGCACTCGTATCGAAATGTACTATTATTTCACTCGGCAGGAAAATGACGGTTTTTGCGCCATTCTTCGCGTGCGAAGACTTCGGTTTTCACACCTTGAGACATAAAATTTTGTCCGATACTCGTGCAAAAAACGTTTTCTGAACACTCGCCTTCGACTCGTGCTGCAAACTCACACTCGTCAGAAAGTTTTTTTGCACTCACATGGAAATGTTATATTATATCACGCATTATTCGCGTACGTAAAACTGCATTTTTCCCCACCCAGTGACATAAAACCTTTGTCCTAACACATACCCGTAAAAGGCACTTTTTCGCATCACGTGCGGGAAAAATACTGCGCATGCGTACAAACGCAATATATAGTCTTTATTCCCGCACTAGTGCGGGAAAGTGCCTTTCTGCGTCCACTTCCCGAAAACGAAAAACGTGACTCTCGTGAATTTGTTAGGAAAAATTGTATGAATGGCATGGGCGTAGAAAAGGGAATCCTGACTCGTATGAATGCCGCATTTTCACACTCGTCAAGAACTCCCTTTCTACACTCCTGCCATACAAATAACTATTCTGACGAGTCTGAGTTTGTAGCACGAGATGAAGGCGACTATTGCAATCACACCAGTTAAGAAAACATTTTTCGCACGAGTATCGTACAAAATGTTTCCACCGAATGATACCATTTTTTTCTATGAACCCTTTATAAGTCACACCTCTATCCCCACTCCCAGGCGCTACCATAGCAACGCGTGATCCCCACTCAGAGTCCGTTAGTCCCGTTTCGGTACGGTTTCGGGCGGTGTGACTTACAAAGGATTAAACAGATGATTCAAACTAATTAATAAATTATAGTAACTTGCCTTCCTTCGGTGTCCTCATGACATCATACGCCATGCCAATAAATGGTATCGCATATTTGGGTCCCGGTATTTTATTTACTCGTTTGCGAAACAGGTAGAATTTATAAAGTCTACCAGCGACGTTGTAGAGAATCACAGCGACTACAGCAGCGATGATCAGCACTGCGAGAGCCATCTTTGCAGTTATATTCCGTTATCCAAGGTCGAACGACCGACTAACCGGCGAATCTCTCTCTCTCTGAAGCGATAAGTGTTCATCTCGCCTGTATTAAATGAATACAAGCAAAAACAAATGCCGATCCAGATCATTCTCCAGCACGACCTTACCTTCGATGAAGAAGAGAACCTTCGATTGTGTGTACGTTTATCTGTTGCGTGCGAGCTGGAATCCAGCTGGCGGTCGACTGTGTACAACCGGCCGCCCCAGCGTTACTGTCGCGTAAATGTTACAGGCCGATCCGATTGGATGGGTGGTTTTCGTGAGAAGGTAGTTGGGGGTAAAACTCGACCGTTGATCAGCTGTATGAGGTACCGCCCGCGTGATAGCTCCGTTTTTCCATACAGGCTGAGTCCACCGAGCAGCTCGCTGAGTCAAGGGCTTTTTCCTCTGTACCGCGTAGAAAGCCCTTGGCTTTGTCTC
>JAPYZD010002650.1:0-15227 GCA_030522725.1 Ichneumoninae sp. B BG-2022a
CGTCATTTTCCAATAATTTTTGAATGCCCGAATTCGCCCTATCGGATACATCAGGCTTTTCTGCCCAGTTTTGCCACCTTGTCCGATCCAAAAATTATTAGAAAATTTAGCTTTGCCCAAAAACCCCGTTTTGCCCCATTTTGCCCCGCTCTCCCCTACAGGTAATGGACAGCGGCCTAAAATGGAACTACGAGATATGCGATAATTTTTACCCAATTTTCGTGGGACCTTAAAAAAAAGAAGACACGTGTCCGTTCTGCCCCGCTTTCGCCACAAAAACTAAATAGACACTTAACGTCCGATTTCCACGGGTAGATCATCCCGAGTGTGCAGGTGGTCGGGACACGACACAATCAAAAATGATCGAAGTGTGCTAACTCGCTGATTTTTTTTGTTATCCGGGGGAATATGTGCAACGCACGATCGGCTGTTCCGTCGTGTAATGCAGCGTCGATGATTTAGCTCCCGGTTTGCCGAGAGGAGGTCCCCGACACACGGTACACAGCCTCCGCACTCTTATTTCACTACCTGTGTATGTACCTTCGAACTCGGCTTCAAGTTGTCGGAACAATGCGGCATTGTTTCGTCGTCGGGTCTTCCTCTCGGACTCACGGTGTATCTAGCTTAGAGGAGAGCCTTCTGCCACGGTAGCCAAAGATAGACTGTAACCATAGGTGCAGTCTATTTATTTCATTTTTTATTTTTTATTACCATATCTTATCGGCTCGCTCTCTCGAAACAACGAAATTCAACAGTGCTCGATACATCGCAAAATCTCTATTATGCATTTTTTTAAATACTATAAAATGTTATACCTAATCTGTGAAAAAATAAACAGTTGGGTACTTTGTATTTTTTCCTCGTTAACGGCGATAGAATCACCGTAGACTGTAATATGTAGAACAGATGGCTCGCAGCTTATTTCCATGAAAATTGAATTTGGCAATTTCGACAACAATGCCATTTCGCTTTGGCCTGGTAGGTATTATAGTGTGTGTATGTGTGTGGGTGTTTGTGTAGTGTATACGTGTTTAAATGCAAATTTATAGTAGAAGAGAAAAACCGTAAGGGCATTATAATTTATATTACTACATGTGGCAGCGCGGCACTTCCGGCGAGAGCATAGGCGCAGTTCCGGTCAGTACGAGCCGGAGAGATCCTACATTGCCAGATTATGAACCCGCTCGTACCCACTACCACTGCCACAGTATGTACTGCTGTGTACAGTAGGACGATTCCACGAGACTGCACCACCGACGGGAGAGCACTGCTCACTCTCGTCGTCCAGTACAATGGATCTTCTTCTGCCTTACTAATACCTCGGTGAAAATTGCGTGTGCTTTTTATTGTGCAACAAAATTACATAAAAGAAGATTTTTCTCTTGATCAACTTTTGGAACATTGAAATGTGCAGACATTTTTTTTGTTTTACGTTGCCGATAAATAATCAGTTCCAGCCGATACATTAACGTTTGAAGGAATTGAGTGATGAACTAAAAGTTCCTATTTGGCGCCGACTACCGTTTGCCACAGTTAAATAAATAAAAAAAAGGTTTGCTGTTGAATAATCAGTTCCAGCTGATACGTTGTAACTTAAATCGGTTGAGTCGTAAAATTTAGGCTCTTGGCGTAGTCCACGATTTGTTGGACGGTGTCCTGAAAGCGCGTGAGTATCTCCTGGGCATCCTCGGCGGTGTCGGCTCGGAATATCGCCGCGGTGTACGCCGCCGTTGTTTCCGTGACGAATTTTTGGGCCTTTTTCGCACCTGCCTCGATCGACGATTTCATAGTTTCCGAGTTCGACTTGGCCGCCTCGACCATGCCCCTCTTTATCAGGGATATCAATTCGGCGTCGTTGGCATCGAACAGTCCGTTCGATATATCAATGAGAATGTTGCGGACGGCCTGGTCTTTTATTTTTTTGATCTCATTATTACAAGCAACAGTTCTTATATGGGGAAAAATGATGAGTTGCGCGAATCAACGGGCGATTCAAAAAATGAACACGATAAATGGAACGATAACCCATTATACTTTTTTTTCAAAATTTTTTCGTTTCAATCAACTATTGATTCGTGCAACTCATCATTTTTTTTATTGTAAGATTAATCGGTACTAATTCGATAATTATAATTACCGGTAGTTTCGACTTCCGGTTCGTTCTTCTGAGGACCGGTTGACTCTGTCGAGTCGATCATCTCGGCCGTGGTGTCGTTAGTGGTACCTGTGGCCCTTCCAGCGAGAAGGACCACAACAACGATGAACGTCAGTCGTCTCACCATCCTCAGGAATTCTCGAGGAAAACTAGATACCGTGAGCGACTCGTACACTCCTTTTATACTTCGCGATCGTCCTGCGTATCCGGCAAGTGCGATAGGAAGTACCCGAGTACGGGGGGATAACACAAGGGATGTTATGTAAAAAAAAAATGGGACTTGACAGTTCGACTGTACGACGCATTACTACGGGAATCATCTACCGTTACATTTTTTTTAATCATTAACAATTAAAGAAAGTGGGACGATACGCGCGCGGGCCTTTCACTGTATCGAGAAAAATGTACACATTTACGTTATTACCGAACGCAAACATATTTCATTATGCTACACTGTGCATACACAGTACCGTTGATTCGGTGAATCGAGTTACTTCGCGATTGAGATGTCCAAGTCGTGATTTTTTTTTTTAATCTAGGTACGAATTGGATTCAAGAGGCTCTCGTTTCTTCGAAACAGAAGGAAAATTACCGACGAGAGGGATACTTTTTCCTTTTTTTGCTACTTCATTTATATAATTTTATATAAAAAACATACCGTCCGAGCAACAGGTCGTCGGTTTACCTTGAATCGCGTTGATTATGTCCGACGGGAGACGACGCGACGCGCGGCCACGGTAAAAGTGCGTGAGTAACGCACAGGGAGGGAGAGCATCGAGCCATGGTTCCTGTTCACCGATTTTACCCCCTTCATGTCCCCGGTGCACGAGCTCTATACACGTCTCCCTGTGTACCACTGCTCGTCGCAAATATTCCTCTGCATCTCTATCTATCTCGCAATTTCCTCGGTGTACCGCGTTACTGGCTCGAAATTTCGTTAAGGAAGTTGGAGTGCTTCACACTAGCCAAATGAGTGCAATATTTTTTTGAGCCGTTTATACACTGTAAAGAAATTTTGTTCAAAAATTAATAAACGGTATTGGAAGCTTTTTTTATATAAACTGTTTCTGAAATTTCAAACACATGTGCGTTGCAGTTTTTCCAAAGAATAATCCGTGATATGTAAAATCAATTTCGATGTATTATGGCTCATTCTCCTCCTTGAAAGATGCTCTACGAATTCACCGTGTAGATATTCGATGGTACTTTCCGTTCAAAAATGATAGCTGTTCGTTTACGATGAAATTTCGTCGATGCATAAATAAAAGGCTGAGATTTTTAAACGGAAAATACTATCAAATATCTGGAGGTGATATCGTAGAGCATCTTTCACGGAAATCAAGGATTATTCTTTGAAAAAACTGAACTAATGTACCTTTTCGAAAATTGGCCCGAACCAGTTAATATTTTTGCAACTCCATTGAAATAAATGTTTTTCTAGTTTAAGGACATCCGCTCTAATACAAATAACCATCCACTGTAATCGATAGATAGATTAAAAGTTTGGATAAATGATTAAAAAAATGTATCGCTGTATAAACCAGACTCCGTCACGATGGGCGATGTGCGAGTGTGAAATTCGAGGTCGGTTTGTTGTGCAAGCAGATTTTGATCATCGTATTACTGTGCGGACGATAATCGTGTCTCGCCGCTGCTGGACGCAGCTTGCCACGATTATATGGCCGAGACGGTCGAAAGAGGAAATAAAAAGAGTTAATTGTGGGAACGCAAAAAAAAGGAATTGTCATACGGTTTTCCGGAGGTCGGACAACCATACGATGCCGTACATCCAATGTACCGGCGAGACTCGCACGTGTTCCGTTTTGCCTCCCTGTCCACTATATGTGACGGGCACGTCGATGGTCGGGGGTGGATGGAAAATGTAGGTACCGGCTTGAATCCAAGACTTTAAATTACATTTCATTCATGTAGGAAAGCAGACGTGCGGGAACCCCGGTCTTCCGGCATTATACGCGCTGCGCCGTAACGCAAAGTCGGTAGAATCCACCAGCGCGCTACCAGTCCCCGAGCACACTGGCCTCGCTGGTAATACACGCTGCTGGAAGACAAATGTGTATTATTTCGACATCCTGTTCCCTCTCGTACGCATTTCTCCTATGCGCCTAGACATAGTAGTATCTTACAGCCGAAGCCTTCCCCTACCTTCTTCTTTTCTTCATTTTTTATTATTCGCAGTTACGACAACAGTGACTCGAACACTGTTCTTCATTTTTCGATATTAAAGGAATTCGATATCAATTGTTTACGTAAAAAAATTATGAAGAACAAAAAATGGCACGTTGTTGGCATCGGTGGAAAACAGTGGGCCATTTTTCGTTCGTCCTTAAGATTTCTGTTATCGCAGTAATTTCCTTGTTTCCGTCTAAAATTATTATTCACTTCTTGATATTTGAGTACTTCATTTATCGATAACAAAGGCATCCGATGTTAATCGTTTACGTAAAAAAATTATGAAGAAAAAAAAGGCACGCTGTTTGCACCGGTGGAGCACAGTGGGCTATTTTTCGTTCGTCCTTAAGATTTCTGTTATCGCAATAATTTCCTTGTTTCCGTCTAAAATTATTATGAACACAATAATGGAACTCCGTTCCCCATCGATAAGGAACTGTGTGCCATTTTTCGTTCTTCATTATGCCGAACGATGTCTCGAGGTAATGTTATCGTTTCCGTAAAAAATGATGTTCTCAAATTCGTTCAGAGTGCTTTCACCATTACGTCGATGGCGTTAAAACTGTGAATGCTCCACAACGGGAACGGTAAATTCGAGTCGAGAGAAAAACTTGCGCACCGTGAACCCGATCTCCTCTGGCTTGGACGTTTCGTCCAGCTCGCACATTCGTCGGTACTGAATTGAATTGAAGAATGCGAGTTTCGACAATGGGAAACGTCATCGATGTTACAACGAGATTCGAGACTCGTTCCGCTCGCGTCTTCGAACAGTTTGTTCTCCCGTCGATGCTTTCACGAAGCGTCATATCTCGCATTCAGCCCGGTACAGCCGAGAATGGTTAACCGGCCGCTTTCACGTGTATTACAGGCGATGCCTCGTGAATAAGATGATCAATGAGCGCGTGGACGGGACGTACCCGATCGAGAAGCTCTCGGGACGCGATAGAACGTGCGAGGCTGCGCGGAGAGTTCGCCGGATAAATCCGTATCGATCACCAGGAGCGCGTCGTCATGAATGCGCCTCGGTCCCGGGCGAGCCCGACGGTGGGGATTATCCGAGGTTGCGCGATAGATCGACAACGGCGATTAAGTTACAGTGACTTCTCAGCGACACGCCGCAGCTTGATGTCCTGCTCGGGTGGACGGTTACTCTCGAGACGATTATTCCTTGACCCCTTCGACTTGGCTGCTCTCCGGAGAGGCCTACACGGGACATCCGCGTCAAGAGGCGATGCGAGCTTCGGGACATCGAGCCGAGCTGTCGTCTTCACGCATGCATCTTTGCTCTATTTGTATTTGCTTTTTTTTCCCATGAACTCCGAACTGACGTCGCCGTATGTTTATCGAAATTCAAATAATCGCAAAGTTGGCTCGTTTTTAATCATGAAGTGTTCGCCGACGAAGATTCGGTTCGAGACTCTGAGAGGCGAATTTTGGGTACCGGAGAACCGCGAACTTAGCGCAGGAAGCGGGGCAAGACGGGCAATTTTTACGAATTCTTTGAAAGACATAAAAAAAGGTGGAAGAAAATAATCTCAAACAGAGGTAACGGGTTCGTTTTGCAGAATCCAAGATGTGAAGGAAGCTAAATAAGCGTTCACCTTATAAGTTTCAGCGAGACTTCGGAGAACAGTCAGCTGTCTAGAGAACCAAAAAGAAGAAGAGGAAGGACAGGAAATCGAGATTCGGCACGCCCGATGCGGGTTCGGACTGAACAGGCTATATCGATCGGGCGGGCGTATATATATATATATATACGCATATACCACACTAATGTCCAGAACTACTGGCCGTTTGTAAAAATAATTTAAACACTGAATGAAGGTCCTTGAAGTTAATAAACTTATATTGGCCCGGGCCGAAACTCCCTCGACTCTTAGCCGCGTTCGTTTGATTGATTCGTTTCCTCATTGCGACAAAAAAATTCTTCCTCATTGATCGATAATTATTTTCCAGACCTCAAAATCCATCATCGCTCCGCGAATCCCGTCCAAAACAAATTTCTCGGATTTTATAATCGTCGCATCGCAGACTGTCCAAACTTCGTCGACTCACGGGCTCCGATTTCTCTCTATTGAGCCACCTAGTCGTAGACGTTTTTTACATTTTTTGTCGCGATCTCCGAACGATCGCGAAAGTCGGCAGCCAGTCGCGTACTTTTCATTCTAGTTTAGAAATCGTCGGATCGACCGTCGAGGGCTCCGAGACTCCGCGATCGAGAAACAGAGAGATCGAGATCGAGAGCTCGAGGCGATCGGAGCCACGATTTGACAGCGATGAGAGGGCAGGGGCGTTTCCCTTTCGAGACTGATTACGTGATTTCGTTGTCAGCGGTAGCGCTTATACGCTAACGAATTAATAGAGTCGCGCCGGCAAAGGGGGGGTGTTTGAGTGCCTTTTTTCAATATAGGTATGTATGAGGTCGAGATGCAGAACTGCTTTGGTCTGTTGCTCGCCTCGCGCGCTCGTCGTGACTAGCCCCGAGCCATAACACAGCCTTCTCGCCGGCACCGGCGAAGAAGAGGCGCGACAACACGCATACCCGCACAACGTGAGATTCTCTTCCGAGCCTGCTTTACTCTCTAAACCCCTTTTCACGCGTGACCAGCCGAGCTTGCGGCCACGCGCGGCGTCAGCGCGTGCTCATCCGCGAATAAACAATTCGCGCACTTTGCGGATTGCACGAGCGGGCATTGCACCCCTGGTGCAGAACAGCCGCTAGCTGGCGCAACTACAGTTATCGCTGAGTGGGAAGGCTCCAATGGCATGATGATACAAGCGCACAAATTTGGGTAGGGATCGAATTTGATGCTGGATTCCCTACGTTCAACTCGATATCTGCTGAGATATTCGGTTAGATTCCGGATGTGGGATTTAAGGGTCGCATCCTAATCGGGACTCCGTGGCACCGATCAGGATCCGATCAGAATTCAGAAATCTCGGTCAAAATCGGATCAGAATCCAGAAATCTCGGTCAGAATTCTATCAGAATCCAGAAATCTCGGTCAGAATCCGATCAGAATCCAGAAATCTTGGTCAGAATCCGACCGAAATCCAGAAATGCCGGTCAAAATCCAATCAGAATCTGATCATAAGTAGCTCCTAAAACTGTACGAGTAATATCGATCTGCGCTGGTCATATCGATGTGTATACCTTGCCAGATTTCATTGAGTTATTATTAATTTAGCTTACAATTTTAGACCCCATTAACAAGGTCCAAGCGCCCCACATTGGTAAAAAAACTGAACATTTTGTAAATCCTGTGTACAACGTTTTACGAATTAAGGGGCTGCAGTGAATGCCGACTTTGGCTTGTACTTCGGCACACTTCGTTCGACCAGTGTGAGCCCTCCAGCCTCCCTGATCCCCGGAACAATCGACGGTTCACCCGAGCTCACTTTCGGAAGGAAGTTTCACGAAGGGCAAGATTTTTTTCGATCTCGAGGCAGGTGCATCGCCGCTCGACTGCTGCCACTGCGGGTCGGTGCGGTCAGTGTGCGGGCAGACTCACTGAGCTGTTTAATGATTTCGAGGATTATTTTTCGGGCATTTAAAGAGCCGAGTATCTTACGGATAAGGTTACAAAAACGGAGAAGCCGCCGGACGATCTTTTCCATTCACATTCGAACGGGCTGAACCCGAGAGCACCTGCACCGTCGCGACGACACCAGGAGTGCATCTCTCGCTGCAGCAACACCGGCGAACGCGCGCGCGCGCGAGCGCGTTACGATGCATTGTGGGGTGTATCATAGACAAAGCGAGTAGGGATTTCTTTTCGTCGTGTTAAAGGAAGCGTGCGGTCATTGTGTTTGCACTTGAGAGTCCCTTCGTGCGAGCGTAAGCAACAATAGTTCTTCGCTTACTACAATTGTTACCGGTTCTACGGCGTACTAGGCGAACACGTTCGAGTTACACCCGTCTGACTGGTATATCTACCCTTTGAGATATATTTATACGAGCGTGCAAAGTCCCGCGGTATAAGAGAAACCGCGTGGGTGGCTCGAGAATTACGGCGAACGTTAAAATTTTCATCGAAATCTAGTTCTTTTATTTTATTTCATCAAGCCTTTGATATCAATAAGGTGAAAGTGATGGATACGACCCGGTACATGTATCATTTGTTTACGTGCTAATCGGCGTGGATCGTATTTACCGAACTCACCGTATTTCAATAAACTTAAGGGGATTTTCGTTTATTCGAGTAGAAGATATGTTTATCCATTGACTCGTCTCCAGGGCGGAGAGCCGACTCAATATCGAAATAGCCCGTAGCCACGCAGGAAAGATATGCAGAGAGGCTTGATAATATTACTAATTCGCGACCCAACGGCGTAAATTGTTGTTATTAATGACGAGCCGACGATAGCGATGGTTCAGCAAAAAAAGGACAAAAAGCAAACGAAAAGATTTGCGCTGTGAATACCAGTTATGCGAAAATGATCCGTGCCCTCCGGGCCATTCTGGGATTCTGCATAGCGGAAAACAGAACCAGAAGACCATCTTGGGTGATTCTACCGGGGCTTCGATCGTCTGATGTTGATGATAGCAGGGGGGGGACGGGCTTATCTGTCCTCGAGAGGTGTAAAGCCGCCCAACGATACCGTACCGGAGTCTCGGATCCCGGTGATCTCGCGTTTACGAGGCAATTCAGGGGGCGAATTATGGGCGTGCGCTCGCGCGAAGATCGCTCGCGAAGGAATTAATCGCCGAGGCAAGGCGACGGCAGCAGTTCCGCAAGTAAGGCGTTGGGACACGCGATAATATAAAGCCGACGGTATTGAGCGCTTATCTGAATAGCGCGGGCCATATCCTTACAAAACTAATAATAATAATAACATGGGGGATTTCTCCGTTGACACACTTAAATTCATCACGTAATTGCAAAAACACGAGCCAAGGTACATAAATGACTACCAATAGCAAAGAATTAATAATTTCCAACCGTTCTGCATAAGTTTTTGCTCTATTAGTTTCCACAAATTGGAGCCTGGAAGTGAAAAACGTCACGGAAATAAATATCTGGAAAAGAAACCCCAATGTATCATAGGCGAATATATCGTATTGAGTTCTCGAGGCGCATAATGAAATCTTCCGATTAGCGAGTGTGTATGTAATTTTAATTCACGAGTCAAGAGGTTAAACTGTTGCTCACGGTGTGGAATTAGTCTCCGCAGTTATTTTGCACGAGATCGATGTTTCCTTTCCTCTTTCCTTCCACCTCTCTCTCTCCCTCGCACTAGTGAACGATCGGTCTCTGTGTAAGTACTACGCGGATGACCCAATTCTTCGATTTGTCACGCCTCTTATTCCGCACCTAGCTTTCACTGCCATAGATCAGAGAGGGCGGACACACGAACGCGGTGTGGAACGCGAGAAAACGATCGAGCGAAAGAGGTCTATTACGGGCCCCGGGAGAGCCAGCGGTCCGGCGTCGTTGAAAGAGCGGAAGGTAGACGCGTTGATCGTCGTCGTGCTATTATATTGAGCTCCGGCTGTGGACAACTCCGCGGAGACTCGATCAGTCGGATCGTAAAAAAAAAAAACAAAAAACAAAACACTAACAACAACTCACCGACGACATTCCTCCGACAACTCGATCTCGTTTATTATTACTTTTGTTTTGTTTGTTATTCGTAATGCTTGCGCCATGTGAACATGCGTGAAGATTACCTCGCCACGATGAATTCTTTCAACTTTTTCCGACTCTCGCGCCGCCTGGATGTTTTATGCCTGATCCTCGGATCTCCGCGCGTCTGCGCATCGCGCCAGTGCGCAGGCCCCATAGATCTTCCGCAGAGCACGCGCGCACGCGAGCACGCGAGAAGAGGATCGATCGGGCCCCGGTGTAATATGCAGCCCGTGTGTGCGGATCTCTGATATATCTATACGGTCTCCGATGGCTCGGCTAGAACTCGGACCTCGATCGCGCCGAGCCGTCGGATTAAGACGGCAATAAATCTGTCCCCGCAGTCGTTAGTCTATACTCGACTACACGATGCCCATCTTCTTGCCTCTTTCTCGCTTTGGAATATATCTTCATCCGCGGTCATCGAGCGACGAGGATTTACGTCGGAGAGTTGAATTTCTTCATCGAATTACAAATTTTGATGAACGTGTTTTTGTGGGTTTATAAATGAGGTATAAGACATTTGAATAATAAGGGGAACATCGAGGTATGAGGATGTCGGGAGCGAGAACAGTAAATCAGTGTTCTCGTGTCGCAGAGGCGATAAAGTTAAACACCTTTATCGGTATATTAAACGCGTATCGATACAGCGTCCATGGTTCATATACGTTGTTTACTATACTGGAATATAATCGGGTGTACAGTCGACGTTCTCTACTGCGTCTTAATTTCATCGGACACCTAGACGTTTACTGCTCTCTCGTTAGTGTAGCAATGTGAATAAAGATTTGAAGAAAAAAATTTTTAGCACTTCAATTGCGTTGCCGAGCCGGTATATTTATATTTATATATATATATATATGTATGTGTACGTATGCTGCGGAGTAAAACGTGTAATGTGGTCACCGCGTATCGCTATATCTGTGTCACACCAAAGCTCCGCGAGCACAACGCCCGATACGAACGATAGTTCAGCTCTGATTCACCTTACCGGCAATGTTAAACTTAACTCGGCACAACACTTCGGGCTTTGTACGTATGCCCATGTTTATATATATATGTATATGTGTAACTGCGAAAGAGAACTCAAGAGCAGGGCCCATACGCTATACTATATTAGTACTTTCTCTTAATTTATAATAAACTCACAGGCAGTTGTTGATAAGCCGCTGCCGCTGCAGTTTGCACACTCACGCTGTGACCAGCGGGTTCAATACGCGATGCTGGTCACTGCGGTGTCCCGGTTTGTTTTTACTGCATAGCGAAAATATTAAAAATGGGTAGAAATATAAGATTTATTTATTTATTTTTTGCTTCTGGCACAAATTTGTGTACCAAATATTAAGGTGGAAGTAAAATAATGGGCGTCGAATTTTGATTGTTTTCTTTACTGATATCGAAGAGTTCGAAAAAAAATTCTGATCGATATAATAAAATTTATTTATTTTTAACTGTATAGCGATTCAATATCATTTTTGGCCCGAGTCAAGCTACGATGTTAATTGGGAGATCAAAAATATTTTAATTTTATTTCCGGCACAGCTGAAGTTTTCCGTCACACGAGATTTCACGACATTGATTGTTCTTAGACAGGAAACACCATTCGAAAATGACCGGTTGAAAAAGCGGAAGAAAATAAAACTAAAAATCAAGCATGCTGATCAAAGCGGTGTGCTCCACTGGCGCTCGAGGCGGAAACTAATGGTTGCATGTAATTTTCTTGCAGAGTCCCTGAGAGGTGGGTGGCAAACGATTTGCCACGAGGGATCGGAGACGAGAGATCTCGCGGCCCTCGGGCCATTTGGAATGCGAGCAAGAAAAGTGGCGAAGGAGGCACACAGAAGCCCGCGGTATGGGAAGAGAGGGAGGCTGTGCAGTCTGCGGATTCGAGAGGAGACAGGAAGGTGCCTGCGGCTGCGGCACTACGTGGATCGTCGAGATCCTGAATGCATCGGGAGCTCGATATCAAGAGCAGGAGAGCGGGGCAATGTGAACTATATCGTGGAACGTAAGAATAAAAACTCCCACGGACGCGAATTTTTAAGATGCGAGAGAAACTTAATTATCCCATAACTTCTTGTAAAATGACCGACAGGCAGTTCGATAACCAGAGTAGGGGGGAGCGGGGCAATGCGGACCATTAAACAAAAAGTCTCACACCAAATGAAGTCCGTTTTACCCCGCTCACCCCCGCATTTTCCACGGGATGCTGCGAAATAAAATTATCTCATAATTCTCATAATTTCTCGTAAAATGACCGATACGATAATAAGCTTGACGTCCTAAAAATAAGAAAAGAAAGCTCTTGTACAGAGATATTAAAATAAATCCGCCATCACCCTCCAATTTCCGATAAGATATCGCGACGCGATGGATATTTCATCCAAGGAATAATAATGAAATAGAAATCAAGCCGCGTCCCCGGAGAAGAGTGACTGAATTAATACAATCCAATGAATAACCATAAGAGACTTGTACTCCTAACGAATACAAGATATCTCCGTGTACCGTACCGGTGAGCAGAAATTTCATTATCGATATTCCGCATCGTGTTATCTCCCTCCGATCTTAACAGATCGGAGGTTACCGCTGCTGCTGCTGCTGCTCGCGAGTTGCACACGAAATCCGGTTTAGCGAGGCTTGCATTAACGCGTACTTGCCGAGTGTGAGCTGTACAGCTGTAAAACAGCTCTATAAACTCCGTCGCAGATCTTGGGCCGAGTGCGCCGGATCGGTGTCGGGCCGCGGCATCGCCAAACTTCAACGAGTTCTCGTCTCCGCGATGTGTGCGAGTGAAGATGCTGCGTCGAGCCTTTTCTCATCTCCCTTCGCCCCCCTTATAACACGTTTCCGGTCGCGTCCGAACGTGACTGCGATGGGATATCCTTCTGAATTGGCTTCTTCACAGCTACCTGTCCCAATTTAATCTATCTCGAGGGTAGAAGGCGGCGAGGATCCGAAGCCGCATCGATCGATGATTGCTCTCGAGCGGGGTTCCTCCCGACCGCAGAGGATTCTCCCTCTCGATGCTTCCATTCATTTATTTTCCTCTCGCGTCGTTCCACCCGTCTATCTGTCTGTCTGTCCGTTCGCCGTCGGGCTTACACGTGTAAATAACACACGAGCCCCGGATGAATGCTAATAGCGAATCGGATGGATCAAGAGAGCAGCGTTACACACATATACGTCGATATTAATGTATATCGTGGTTAGGAATAAAAGGCCGCTCACGGGAGCCGTGGACCGTAATGCGCGATAATCGGCCAGAAAATTTCACACGTAAGATTATATAGCCCCGGTTCGTAGCCCGTTCGTTGAGCGTATTCACCGCCACCGCGTGTATATTCCGGAGCGGAGAACTTTATGTAGATACAGATATAGATTTATAATATTACGGGATCGGCGGCGAGCATTAGTTTTTCTTGGTTGTATTGTTTTTATTCGTGTACACTCATTCACGCACTTTGGTATATTGTATGTGTGTATGCGTGTATATATATAGGTATGGATTGAGTATCGAGAGGTGAAGAGATTTTATTGTTGATCAAATATCGTGCGATGCTTTATTTTCGTCTGGTGGATCGGATGGTTGGGAATCGGTGTTATTACGCTTAAATGGTTGCGGCATGAGCTCGGCGGTTGTTTTTCGTATCCACGAGATTTTTATATTGGGACGGGAGAAACATATATAATTTTCGAGGCTACTGGAAACCAATCGGATTTGCAGTTAGGGGTTATAGCTATTGCGATATCCCGGGAAGAAATTAAATTCGTTTCAACTGGGTCTGGTCGGAACACGATTTAATTTTTTTTACGCGGTTAAGAAAAAATTCGCATATAAAATCCTACGCGATCGGTTCATGCCGGTGTCGCGACAATGTAAAAAAAATCCGCCTTCCGGATATAAAAACATTGTCGGAAGAGTTTCATTTTTTCATTACTAAAAAAAATGTCATTCCTCCGATAATTTTTTTTTGTACTCGTCCCCAGGGAATTTTTCAACCGATCTTAATAACGGGGCGATCTTTCTTTCGATAAAAAAAACTTCTGTGGGCAAGAATTGCTTCTTGAATGAACGCAAGGTAAATGAGACCTGTACTAATGATTGGACAGTAAACAAAACTTTTACAACAACTAATTTACCAACATTTAATTAACATTTAATTTAACATTTAATTTAATTTAGTACATTTAACAACAACTAATTTTCCGATCGCAACATCCGGCTGCAGTTTTAAAACATTAGTGAAAAAAAAATTATTTAACATCGGATTCCGTTTACGACATTAATTTTTATCGTGTTAGATCGATGATTAAAACGTATCGTCACAGTATCGACAGACACGCGGAAGAACTGCATAGATCGTCGCCGCTCCGTCTCATGAATGAACTCGCAGAGTGCCTCGGGCCGTTTCGATACTCATACGTGCATGTTGCCCGCGAAACGGCTGGCATGCGAGAGAGATTAATATTAGCATACGCTCAAGGCCCCGGGCGACATTACGCATCTCTCAGCTCATTCGTCGCGATCGTCTTGCCCGGTTCGCGTGTGTACCGCTATACACTCCGGGTTGCCTTGCCCCCGGCTAGATCGGCCGGCCGCCCTCTCTGTCCTCTCTTCTCCTCTACTCCGATATATGCAAATTGCGTAATCTTCGTTAACGGGTTTGCTCCAATAGCTAACGCGACACGGTGCGTTTTCTCGGCCGGTACCATCGAAGCTCTCTCGCGAACGAACATCTCTCGGAATTTTTCATCTTTAACTTTATAGACTCTCGCGAGAGGCCCGTACCTCGGGATATTTTACTCATTGGAAAATCTTGTCACATCCAATTAAGAGTCCTCAGAATCTGTTATCTTGATTCTAATCGCTTCATCCATTTTCCTTCCACGAGTCAATCGCATAAAATTGTGACAAATATAAAATTCAATTTTATGCTACGAAGTATTACGAAGAAAGAAATTCATGTTATTGAATAGTTGAATACTTTACACTGTAAAAAAATGTTGTTTGAAAATTAATGAACAGTATTGGAAGCTTTTTTACATAAAACATTTCTGAAATTTCAAACACATGTGCGTTGAAATTTTACAATAAAATTTGTATTTTTCATTAACATTTTTGTAAATTTTACAGCAAAAGATTTGTAATTTTGATATCTGGTATTTTTATTTTACAAGCAAAGTACATTAATGTTTAATTAATATGAGTAATGTCAGCAAATTTCAAGTTCCAGTACATTAAATTCACAATT
>JAPYZD010002651.1:0-19184 GCA_030522725.1 Ichneumoninae sp. B BG-2022a
AATAACAAAAAGTCTATTCCGATAGCTACTGAGAAAAGGGTTGATTTTTCTGCCGATTTTTCTTTCCTTCGCTCAGAATTATCTTTAATCGTGATTTAATTTTAAAAAAAACCTTCCGTCATAGTTACTCGTAAGTGGAGCGCTTTGTCGGAGATCGGACGATACTCGCATTGAAGGTTCGTTCCACCGTCGTCGCTCCAAAAATTCAGTACGTACCTGCAACAGAAAAAAAGAAACACGATACGCTCGATCAATAGCTCATTAAGTTTATCAGTGAAACGTCCGGCGGGTTAGCATAAATTTTGAAATTTCCACGGCGCAGAGGCTACTTTACGAGTGAACGTACGAGCTATTCGAGCGTGCCGCGCTACTATCGCTCCCAGACGCATGATACGCATGTACGCGCGCGCAGGTGCAACCGGTAGGAGATCTCGCACGTGTGTGCGAAGCCGTTCGGAGAAGCTATCGAAAATCTCGAATCCCACTAACCTCCTTGGCTTGCAACCAGCGAGCGGCGCTGGGGCTTACACTCTGTACACGTAAGGCTACACGCTGCGGTGCGCACAGTGGCTTCGTTTGATTTCTTTACGGGCCGCGCCGAGAATTCGTTATTGCTTCTCTATGCCGTCTCGAATATATGTGTTTCGCGATGAGCACCGTAGCCCACAGGAGAGTAGAAGTTTCCACGCCGTGTGAGCCCGCGGGGCGTCGGAGTTCTCACATCCTATGCATGCCCGAGAGAAAACTCTACCGTCTGCCGGGTTTGATATCGGTTACGCTTCAAATACACTCCGATGCATCCGGGAAAAGTCTCGACATTATGGTAAACAAATAAGACGCAGCGGGGCAAAATGACCATTTTTTACCATCTTGTTACTGCGCTTTTCCACGAGGGACCATTGTGCCGCGCTCTCTGGTAAGTCGTAGTGGAAATGTGTTGGGTATAAGTAAACAAATAAGAAGACAGCGGTAATCAACGGACCATTTTTACCATTTTATTATTGCTCTTTTCCTCGAGGGGCCATTTTTGCCGCGCTCCCCGCTAAGTCGTGATGGAAATATGTTCGGTGTAAGTCAACAAATAAGAAGACAGCGGGGCAAAATGACCATTTTTTACCATCTTGTTACTGCGCTTTTCCACGAGGGACCACTGTGCCGAGCTCTCTGGTAAGTCGTAGTGGAAATGTGTTGGGTGTAAGTAAACAAATAAGACGACAGCGGTAATCATCGGACCATTTTTACCATTTTATTTTTGCGCTTTTCCTTGAGGGGCCGTTTTTGCCGCGCTCCCCACTAAGTCGTAGTGGAAATGGGTTCGATGTAAGTAAACAAGTAAGAAGACAATGGGGCGAAACGGACCATTTTTACCATTTTGTTATTGCGCTTTTCTTCGATGGGCCATTTTTCCTCGCACCCCCGCTAAGTGGTAGTGGAAATATGTTCGGTGTAAGACGAAGTAAAAAAATCTATTGTTCTACACGAGACGAAGTTGCTCGAACAAGGTTCTTTGTTCGACGAGTTCAACGAATGAAACGACTTCTCGTTTGGCTCCTATCTCTTTCTCGTACCGATAACCGGAGCTCCGATATAGGTAGCTGCAGCTATCCGTGACGTTATGCAAATGCAAGAGATCGCGTTTATCTCTCGTGTCTATAATACGCCCGGCGCGTGGGGGGGGGGGGGGGAGGGGGGGAGAGGGGCGGGGGGGGGGAAAGAAAGGGGGGGGGGGCGAAAAATCCGGGGTATCGGGTATCGCGGGCACGCGGTCCCGTCAGCCTCGGCGAGCGTTCTCAATTACAGGCGCCCAGTATTAAAAAAGCATACTTTATCGCTGATTGATATGGGAAACCGCGCGAATACAAGACCGCGACGGGACGGGGAGACGCTCGGAGGAAGAACAGTTCTCGGCACCGATCGTCTCTTTCTGCGGGAATGAAGTCCGGAGAACCGGTCAGAATTTCCATTCAGTCGAACGAAATGTTAGCAAAACAAATTCAATAAATTTATAAAACAAACGTAATTAATTTAGCCCGATCAGCATGTCAATCGAGTATATGTAGACCGACCTATATTTTATCGAGGTGCTCGGAGGAGGAATAGTTCGCGGCACCGATCGTCTCTTTCCGCGGGAATAAAGTCCGGAGAACCGGTCAGAATTTCCATCCAGTTGGACGAAATGTTAGCAAAACAAATTTAATAAATTTATAGAATAACATTAATGAATTTAGCCCAATCAGAATGTCAATCAATTATATGTAGACCAGCCTATATTTTATCGAGGTGCTCGGAGGAGGAACAGTTCTCTTTCCGAGGGAATGAAGTCCGGAGAACCGGTCAGAATTTCCATCCGGTTGGACAAAATGTTAGCAAACAAATTTAATAAATTTGTAAAACAAAATTAATGCATTTTGCCCGATCAGCACGTCAACCAAATATAAGTAGATCGGCCTATATTTTATAGAGAGGCGCTCGGAGGAAGAAGAGTTTCTCCGCACCGATCATCTCTTTCCGCGGGAATGAAGTCCGAAGAACCGGTCAGAATTTCAATCTACTTCGACGAAATGTTAGCAAAACAAATAAAAAAATGATATCGAAAAAAAGCATCTAGGGTAATGTTGGTAAATACGGCCCAGCGCGACTGGCGCGTCAATCAATTATTTACAGACCGGTCTATATTTCATCTATCGCCGCTCGGCGTAGGAACAGTTCGCGGCACCGATGGACTCTTTCCGCGGAAATAAAATCCGGAGAACCGGTCAAAATTTCAATCCAGCAGAAATCTTCACGAAACAAATTTTAAAAAAATCATATCGAAAAAAGGAATCCTCGGCACATAAGTCAATTCTATGTAGATCGGCCGATATTTTCCGAACAACGAATATTACGAACATTTACATCAGAGGAGATTCATCATTATCTCAAGAGTTAGCGAATTCGCGGTATAGAGATAAGAATTTCTCTGTGTACGAGACACGAAGCTTACAGTGTTCTTTCTTTCATTTTTTTTTTAATCTGTATCGGACGAAGACCTTGTCGTCGTGTGTTTGCCCGATGTCAGGCGCCAGGATTCTCCGCGACGACGACGAGCTCCGCGACGTAATACCCGCATGAATATACGAGTGGGAGCGAGTTTTTCATCGGCGTTCAGCGGGTTGCGAGCGAGAGAGCGGGCCGAGGGAGGAAGGGAAAGAGAGCCGCGCTCGGGTACGCACGTAGGTAACATCGTGCGTGCATCCTACGTCGGACACACGTACGTGATGCGGCGAGGTTCGCCCGAGAGACGTAAGCGGTGGGAAAAGGCGCGTGTGCGATCTCGGTAGCAGCTCGTTGCACCGGGAGGCGGCATTCCGCGAGAGGTTGGCCGCCAAGAGGACGCTCTATTCCAGGAACAGCGATCGGTCGTCCGTTACCCGTGATCGTTTCTTTCGTAGGTCGCGGTAACAGGGACGCCGATCCTGTCGATCCCGCAGAATCCAGTAAAACACTTTGCCCCGTCAAACGCTCCTCGCGCCGAAGAGTCGCGAGGGTCGCGAGGCGACACCAGGACCGATTTGGTTTTATTTATTTATTTTTTTATTTTTTTAAAGAAATTTAAACAACTTGCAGCTATAGTCGGTTTGCCCTGAAAAGACATTTCTGGACGCGCGAATTCAGCTCGGCCACCATGACGGGCAAGAGCGCCCTGCCGGTAAGCTGTGATCCTTTTTTATGATTTTTTTTTAACTGCAAACCCTCTGGCCACGATAATTCTGCGGAGCATAGCGGGAGAGCCGAGAGCGTGACGCCTCCGGTGGTGAGTCGGCAATTCCGTCGAGGACGAGAGAAGAAAGACTCGACTAGTTATCCGCGACTATCCCTCAGCTCCTGCTCCTGGGAACCGGCGTTTCGATCGGTGCTCTCTCGAGTGGGACTGATGCCGACGGCGAGGAAAAAAATAAATAAAAGTGCCATTTTTTTTGTTCGCGACTCCACGGGAGCAGCGGCGACTAAGCCCCTTATTTTATTTATTTATTTTTTTAATCCGAAAGAAAAGACCGCGCCGCTGTGAGACTGAAAGTCGGAACTGGAGTCTGCGAAATCGGGAGAATCCGTGGCGCGGATGGACTTCATATTTTTTCCCTTAATTGATCTAATATTGAGGAAAGGAAGAGCAAAAACGAAAACGACTGCAGCGTGTCGACCTCGAAGGAGAGCTTTCAATTAATTAATTTTCTTGCATACTGCGGTGGCTTATCGCGAGTGAATTTTTCCTCGCTCATCGAGCCACTGTGCGGAACGAGTAGGGCGATCGGATCAAGGTCGAGGCCGGGTAAAGGAGAAGTCGAAGGAAGAACGGCGTCGCACTGCTTTACTCGGATGTTCAAAAGAACTCCGGTATCCTCGGAGATAGTTAATCGGGAGACCGAGCGGCGCAGCCGGCAATCGCAGGGCAACGCGGGGGAGTCGGAGCATCCGGCGGGAGGCGCGGGCCCTGCATCCGGTCTCCGGGTTTAAGCTACGAACAGCTTGGGCACTACTGGCACCGGACGACGAGCGAACACGCTCGAGATATTAAAAGTTTTCTAAAAAAAGAACGTACGAAGAAAAAAAATTGCCATTATTAATGAATTAAGACAAATTACACATTATTCTTTTATTTTACATTGTAAATCGGAAATGTCTCTGCGACGAAGGACGTTCTCTATCTCGCCTATTTTAAAAAATTGCCATTATTAACAAATTAAGAGAAATTACATTTTTTTAAATTTTTTAACAATGGAATGAAAATCATTCTCTATGTCACCTATTTAAAAAATGCCATTATTAATAAATTAGGAGAAATTACACATTTTTTATTTTACATTATGAACCATAAAAAAGGTACCAAGGTACCAAGGTTTCTTGTTCAGAAACGTCCACAATACCATTCATCTTAATTTTACAAAAAAATTCTTGTATATTTTATAAAAACGTCTGACTTTACGAAAATTTTTTGTAAACTAACAACAAAAAGATTATCGACGTTTGTGGACAAAAAAAAATGTTAAATTTACAAATATTTTTTACTGTGTAAATAGAGAATGTTTCCACGACGAAATAAACTCTCCATTTTACTTATTAAAAAAACGAGAAAAAAATCCCCGACACGTCTGGTCAATTAAAATCTCGGCGACTCGCCCGCAAAGTTGCAAGGTCGAGTGCATTGGCCCAATTTCCCCGCACTTTCTTCGACTGCGAATAATCTCCGTGGCCGGCTCGTCCCTAATAACGCTACACTTTACCTCCGGTGACAGACTTTCGCTCAAAGTGAGCGTGACGCGCGGATGATTTACAATCACAAAAGTTACGACAAGAAATATTAATGAGAGAATAAAAAAACGGAGAAAAGAAAAGAAAAGGGAGTGACACCGATGCGGAAAAAGAACGACAAGAAAAAAATTAATTTGCTAATTGCTCGCGAAAATTCTCGTTACGCGCGGTTCCCATCGAGCCTCGCATCGAGCCCGTGTGACGCATTCTCGTTACTCTCGTAACGTCGAACCGATGACCGACGGTGGCTCGTTGGCGCACTGTAATAATGCGAATGGGCGCTCGATTCTCGTCTCTCCATCTGTAAACTATATCCTTTAGAAGTTAACTACTGTGGATAGTTAGTACCTGCGGTACGTACGTTTTGAGGCGTTCGAGCGTCACGAGTGCGCTCGCGTGACGAGATCGAGCGGGCTGTCGATCAACTCGACGTGAGGTCTCTACGTGCTCGGAGAACTCGCAATTATGTTTTGAAGTTTGTACATTATATACAGCAATAGACACATACATATACGTATACTGGATTGTCCTGGGAACGCGACGACCAAGACGTTGGACGACTGACGGCGTCATTCGCTGCTGTCTCAATGATTGTGCGAGCCCGGTCTAGACGTCCCGGACGACGACGCGACTCGATCGACGAGACGAGTGAGAAGAAGAGGATGACGGCGAGCTTGTGGAAACCACGTTAATCTCAGCGTCCACCGGTCAACCTGTTTGCGCGCCGGTTTAGAGAAGCTCAGAATTTCCTACGGAAAGATCGTCGCACAGTCGTTGCACTGGCCTCTGGTGATGATCTTACGATGCATACCGCCGCACGGCAAATGTAATGCACGTGTAGGTATTTTTCAACGTCTCACGCCCACTGGACGAACCGTTGGGACGAAGTAACGGGTCGATTTGGTGAAGTGGGCTGGAGATTCAGATATGACCAGCGGCACCGCAGAGCTCAAGCTTCAAGATCGGTTGGATCTTGAACCTAAAACACCGAATCTAAGGGAAGGAAATGATTGGTTGAAAGTTGCATGACGCCCAAAGCAGTCAAAAGCCCCACAAGGCTGGGTCATATGGCTGTTGGTGAGGAACTTTGGGAATGGCGTAACCTTTTGGCGCCCAAAGAAGTTCACGAGGCAACGATCGGCAATCGACGGTTTTTGGCGCATAGTTCGCAGATCGTAAGCCCATTTTTCAACGCCTCACATCCACCGGACGAACCGTTGGGACGAAGTAACGGGTCGATTTGGTGAAGTGGGCTGGAGATTGAGATATGACCAGCGGCACCGCAGAGCTCAAGCTTCAAGATCGGTTGGATCTTGAAGCTAAAGATTGGTTGAAAGAAAAGGTGCGAAAGTTGCACGACGCCCAAAGCAGTCAAAAGCCCCACAAGACTGGGTCATATGGCTGTTGGTAAGGGACTTTGGGAACGGCGTAACCTTTCGGCGCCCAAAGAAGTTCACGAGGCAACGATCGGCAATCGGCGGTTTTTTCGCGCCTAGCTCGCAGATCGTGAAGCCCATTCCTCTTGGTCTAATCGCTTGGGGTTAGAAAACTATGCGGCACTGTGACAAACCCGTGATCTGTGGTCTCTCCTCATTGAAGCTTCAGATATGTTCCATGCTTGGCGGGTTTTCCACAATTTTTTTTTTCCGAGTTTGCCGGGTATTATCCAGGAATGTTTACAGGCAGCTCAGAGCTCGAGCTTCAAGATCGGTTGGACCTTGAAGCTGAAACGCGACCATAAGGAAAGAAAAGATGCGAAAGTTGCATGACGCCCAAAGCAATCGAAAACCTCACAAGGCTGCGTCACTTGGCGGTTGGCAAGGAACTTTGGGAACGGCGTAACCTTTCGGTGCCCAAAGAAGTTCATTCCGGCAAACCGTTTTTCCGCGCATGGTTCGCCGATCGCGAAACCCATTCGTCTTAGTCTAATCGCTTGGGGTTGGAAAACCATGCGGTACGATGACAAACCCGTGGGGAGCGACACCCACCCCAGCTGCGACTGTGCGAAGATTCGATGTTTCCGTCTTCCCTCACGACCGCGATAAATCTCGGTCCCATCGACCGGAAAACCGTAGGGAGGCTCAGAGTCGCTCGTCTTTCCCGGGCAGATGTTCTCGCATCCGTTCGCACAGACACCCACATAATGAGGTGCCCATGTTGGTGATCAGGAGTGCGAGGAGATCACGCGGTTTCTCGCCCCGCACAAGTAGTCTGTCCATCATCTCGGACCAATAACATTTTCGCACGCTCCCGACTGGACTCCCAGTCGCCGCTGTGCGGTTTCTGGAGTACCCGGTCTCATAAAATTCAGTCTCGGGCATTGCTGCCGCATGTTGTTAGGGGTCAATGAATGCCGATCATTCATTCCCGCTTAGGTTTAACGCGTTCGCGCGAACTCCTCCCATTCCCTTCGCACTGTTGAACTCTGTTTCGTCGACGATTCCCGCCTATGACCACATTGCCAACGGCAGGAAGTGCTTCTTTTTTTCGCCGTTCCATGACGAGCTGTCTTCTCCGCCGTTCCCGACGGAAAAATCTTTCGTAGAATCGCAACGGCTCCGAGGGACAAACGACGGTGACGATTGGACAAATTGGAGATCGCGCGAGCGAAAGACGGATAGCGGAGCGTTCATGAACCTCTCGGTGCATCTCGGCTTAGCTGAAGACCATTCGACGAATCGTCGGATGGAACGCGTGCTTCCCACGTGACTCACCCACCCGGAGATACCCATCGGGCGTGACCCTCGGGCCGGTGGAAACACGCACGCATATATGCACGCACAATGCGTTCGCCGCTCTCGGGCAGCGAGCCTCTCAACGGAGAGGAGCCGGTGCTGCTGCTGCACTGCGCTCCGCTCTCGGGATCGTCTCGTGCCGCGGCGGTTACACGCGTCTGCATCGTCGCTGTCCACCGCTACGCACCTTATGACTCAACCACTCCGCGGCACGAGACGCGAGTCACTAACCTTGCGAGACTTCTAGTCTCTTTTTCCTTCTTCATTCTTTGCCAACGCGATTTTTTTTATTCTTGCTTTCGGTCCTTCGGTGGATCCTCGCTTTTAGTGTCTTCGCCTCGGCGCATGGCCAGGCTCGAGTGGAGGTCGATTTTAAGAACTACTCGCCAACTAACCCGACGGAATAAAAATACGGGAACCTTTTTGGGGATCCCTCGTTGGGTACACAAGGTGGCTTATCCGCGGCGGAGATCTCGAGGTTCGTTTGAGGGGGCGAATGTTAAAATATCCGTAAGACTTCGGTCTCAGTGGTTCTCAACTTGGACAAGGGTGACGATTATGGTGGTAAAAATGTCCCTCGTAGGATTCACTTTTTTGACCATTTAAGGTAGTACTAGCGCAATGACTGACGCCGCCTACACCCAGAAAAATATTTAAATTAAATAAATATTTTACTTAAACCAAATAAACGATTGCCGTCAAATAAATTTTTTTCTGGGTGTAAGTTTGAGAGGAATAAAAGAGAATTACAAACATTTCTCGATCGGATAAAAATCTGAAAAAAGTCAAGCATATGGAAGATGCTGATAAGATTGTTCGTCCATAATAATCATCCCAAAATGTTATTCGTTTCCTTTATGTTAAAATTTGTTTAAAATCGTAATTTTCAAGTGTTAGATAAAATTCAGAAAAAATGCATACGTATTCAGAAAAATTTACAAATCATTTTCGTAATAAAAAAAAAATTGGTTTCCGGGTGATTTGTTGCCCAATTTTTTTTTCAGTAATTTGTTATGAACATTCTGAAATTATTATTATGCACAAACAATCTTTTCAGCACCTTTAATATACTAGAATTTTTTCAGATTTTTTTCTCATCGAGAAGTGTTTGTAATCTTTGTCTTTTTTCTCTCGAATTTAGGCGGCGTCAGTCATTGTGCTAGTGCTACCTTAAATTCGCTTCTCCAAGTTTCGAAGATGGAGACAATGAATTCCTTCCAGTTATCATGAAAAAAACGGCATTTCGGAAAAGAACTTTCGATTCTAAAATCGGGACTGCAGACGTTAGGGCTAGTCGAGAGGTATGTGCCCCAACCGACTAACGGTCCGAGAACATGAATAAGTCTCGACGAGTCTCGGAGGCCTCGCACGAGGCGAAATACCTCTTATATTAGAGCTCTGGAAGGGGGGGCGTCGGAGGTCCCATGAGTCACCTGTTATATGCCTCGTGGCGAAGAACCGAGGGGCCCGTCGTTTAACGCTTCGTGATTCACGAACGCTGCTGGGAGGGCCCGACGCGAGAGAGCTCGAAAAAGAATTCCTGCACATCCCCCGTTGCGATTCCCCCCTCCTTTAAAAACTAACGAACCCGCGAGAGCCGCGCGGCATGCATGTTAAGCACGAAGATTACAGTGGGGGCGTGAGAACGCCGGTAATGTAATGCAGAACGTACGATCTTAAAAAAAAAAAAAAAAAGACGACGTTGACTCAGTTGATAAAATATGCTGAAGATTCTTCGCCGATCAACCGCAGGATGATGTTGCCGGACGAGCCGGCGAGATGGCGATGATATTGAAGCTACGAGAATGAATCAGTCGGTGACAACAACTTTAATTCTTTTTCTTCGAGGCGTAGAAGTTAGCAACGATGTTCCAACGAAATTGTTGCCAGATGTCGCGTTTCGCAATAAGTTGCTTGGCTAGCGAGCCGATTGTACGTTATAATATATCATTTTTTCTGAAATCTTTTCGCCAGAAAATAAACCGTTTGAAAAAAGTGACGTCTGTCAATTATATCACTGGAGCAAAGTTAATACTTCCATAGAATTTTCTTCAAGATTCCAAACGTAAATTATTAGGTGAAACGCTAATAATTATCCGTCAGGAAAACTTTGGACATATGAGTGGAAGATCGCATTTTTCGAATCAGTCACATGTAAAAATGGTTGACATTTCCGACAGAAGCGAATATCGGACGCGGTATTGAATTCTGCATCAGCGAATACTTTGTTCATTATATTTTGTTGGATCTCTGAATGCCTTTTATTACAGTTTTTGTTACCAACTGAGTCTGTTCCATCTCGCCTTAAAATACGGATTACACACTGAAAAAAAAAATTTGCTTGCGGGCTGCCGAAGAAAAAAAATGTTTGTTTCAATTGTACTTTCAATTTTTACAATTTCATACGATATTGAAACAACGACAGCAAGACTGTCAAGGTAAGATGTTATTGTTTCAATCCGGTATGAAATTGTACGAATTTCAGAGTAGAATTGAAACAACGTTTTTACTTCATTGGCAGCCCGCAAGCAAATTTTACTTGATCCAATGATATTTTTTTTTCTGTATAGTTTTTATTACCGACTGCGTCCGGGCCAGGATGGGCGGAGATTTCGCATCGCCTCAAACCCACAAGAGTGTCTTTAAGGCGCTCATAAGAACACATAGGATGATTACCGAGGATATCGACGTCACTCCCAACAGCACAGCGGTACCAGTTGCCCGCCTCATTGTTTCGAAGCTGGTTAAAGTGGGGCTTTGGCAGTGGCGCACAGTCGATCTCTTTGCGAATGGTGAATAGCGTAAGATTGTAAATTCCGATAATATTATAGTCGCTCGAGGGGGTGAAGACCCTTTTCCTCATCGTGCAGGTACCCGACCAGGTCGAGGAAGGACACGACGTGGGCAAGGGCAGGTAAGTTATGCGTCCAAACTGTGCACCAAGAAAGTAATGGACTAATTACCACGAACGGCGCCATCACCGCTCCCGCACACCGTAAACTGTGAGAAGCCTCTTCACCGCTAGGATTATACCAGGTCGGATTGATTTACGCTCGTTACGCCACGAGCTCCGTCTCTCTCCCTCTATCTCTCGTCCGTTCAACGACTCTTCCTACGTTTCTTTAGCAGTTACCATACGTACAACGCGCGAGAGATAAGCGGATGGAAAAAAAGTCGCTGCAAGGCACACCGAAAGGGAACTCTAAAACGCCACGTGAAGATACGACTCTCCTATCTCCGTCCAGGCGGTGGCCTCGTGACAAAAGTGGAATCATTACTTTACGAGCCCACAGGTAACGAGGTCTGGATTGATCCTTCGCAGAGCCCCAGAACAATCGGGTACGTCGCACATGCGACGTCGTAAAACCGACGAATAGTTGGTCTCGCGCGATCCGACCCAAATTCCATTACTCCCTGATGGAAAATAAGAAAAGCAAGAAACTAAAATTGATATCAAAATTCAGAAGATACGGTGGCTCTTCTATCTCCGTCCAGGCGGTGCCTCGTGACAAAAGTAGAATAATTACTTTACGAGCCCACAGGTAACGAGATCTGGATTGATCCTTCGCAGAGCCCCAGAACAATCGGGTACATCGCACATGCGACGTCGTAAAACCGACGAACAGTTGGTCTCTCGCGATCCGACCCAAATTCCATTACCCTCTGATGGAAAATAAGAAAAGTACACTGAAAAAAGATACCATTGACTGAAGTAAAATTTGATTGCGGGCTGCCAATGTAAAAAAATATTATTTCAATTCTACTTTTAATTCTAACAATTCCATACGAGATTGAAACGATAACACGTCACCTTGACAGTCTTGTCGTCGTTGTTTCAATATCATATGGAATTGTTGAAAGTAGAATCGGAATAACAATTTTTTTCTTTGGCAGCCCGCAAGCAAATTTTTTTTTCAGTGTAAGAAGCTAAAATTGATATCAAAATTCTGAAGATGCGGCGGCTCTAATATCTCCGTCCAGGCGGTGGCCTCGTGACAAAAGTAGAGTAATTACTTTACGAGCCCACAGGTACCGGCAAACAGTTTGTCTCGCGCGATCCGATCCGAAATTTCATTTCTCTCTGATGGATCAAAATGAGAAAAAAAATAGATATAAAAATTCTGAAGATACGAATGCTCTCCTATTCCCGTCCACGTGGTTGCCTCGTGACAAAAGTTCGATAATTATTTTATGAGCCCACAGATACCGAAGTCTGGATTGATCCTCTACAGAGGCCCAGAACAATCATGCCGGGGACATCGCAAGTGCGACATCGTAAACCCGGCAAACAGTTTGTCTCGCGCGGTCCGATCCCAAATTCCACTTCTCTCTGATGGATAAAAATGAGAATAACAAATACATATACAAATTCTGATACGAACCGTTAATCCGAGGAAATGTTGGGACACTCGGGGAATATATGAACACTCGGAGATTATTGTAACCACACAGGAACACAACGATTTTCTTGGTCGGAGGAGGTGGAGGGAAAAAAACTATACGCGCTTTAATGGAGTGAGAGATGATTCCGCGTTCCGCGTCCACCGTCCGCTGTGCGTACAGAACCACGTCGATCGGGATCTACCGCGTCATTGGCCGTCCGCGAACGGTACATCTCGATTGTACGGTATAACTATAAGTACGCTCTCCGCTTTGGTTCTTGATTTCGCATGGATGTGCACTGTACGAAAGACACCGGGGCAAAACGGTACACCTGAGAAATAAAGGCCGTTCTCATGAATCCGCAACAATGGATTATCTTTTTGCAAACGTAATCAAAATTTCATTCGTTAAATCGCGGTTCGGGGCAAAACGGTGCAGCTGAGAAATAAAGCTCGTTCTCATGAATCCGCAGTCATGGTTTGTCTTTTTTTCAAACGAAATCAAAATTCCATTCGTAAAATAGCAGTTCGGGGCAAAACGGTCCAGTTAAAAAACAAAGGCCGTTCTCATGAATCCGCAGCCATGGTTTGTCTTTTTTTCAAACGAAATCAAAATTTAATTCGTAAAATCGCGATTCGGGGAAAAATGGTACAGGTAAGAAATAAAGGCCATTCTCATGAATCAGCGGCCATGAATTACCTTTACAAACGAAATCAAAATTTAATTAATAAAATTGCGGTTGGGGGTAAAACGGACATCCAGACTGTGCCCCATTAGTACTTAAGTAGGTGGCCCATTTTGCACCGCGTTCCCCTTGGGGCTCTCTTCCCCATACATTTCTGTCCAATTGCCCGTCGGTCCATATCGCACGACCGCAAAACACGACGAACGATACGTCGACGAAAAACAAAAAAAAAACTAAGGTCTAAGAAAGATAGACCTATTGTTACTTCCAGCCGATAAATCATGTAAACCAGTAAAGTTTCGCAATGTTCAGACTACTCCGCTATTACGTCAAAACTCGAACCCTGGAAGGGACGGGAAGGGGAGGGGGTAGGACCGTTCCACCATCTCCGATAGTTATAAAACACAGCGCGGAGCGAAAAGTTCGCGACAGTTGGTGCACGACGCCCGTGCGGTGCCCGCGAACCGCGAAGTTTATAATCGCTATTCCGTTACGCTGTAAAGTGTCGTAATGATTTATTAAAGCGCAGAAGGCAGGCAAGAAATCATCGGAACTGCCAGCGGTTCGGCAGACAATCCCCCTCCCTGCATCTCGATCGAAATCGAGCTCCGATTCCTTTCCTCCCCTCCCCTTCCTCTTCTCAATTGGAGTTTCAAAAACCCGCAGTGAAGTTGTACGAAAATTTTTTTTAAAAATATATATATAATTTTTTAAAAAATGCTTATTTACATAAGGACAAGCCGAGGCCTAGAGATTTATGGAGTCGAGGGAGATGCTCAAATACCGTCCGAGCCTTATAGGCCGAGTTCGACCGAAATCGTGCTCCGATTCTTTCCCTCCCCTCACCTTCTTCTTCTCAATGCGAACTTCAAAAACCCACAGTGAAGTTGTACGACGAACTTTTTAAAAAATATATATTATTTGTAAAAAATATATAATATTTCTAAAAAATATATATTATATTTAAAAAATATATATTATTTTTAAAAAGTATATATTTGTTAAAAATATATATTATTTTTTTAAAATATATATTATTTTTTAAAAATATATATTATTTTTTTTAAATATATATTATTTATACAAGGTCAAGCCGAGGCCTAGAGACTCATGGAGTCGAGGGAGATGCTCAAATGCGGTCCGAGCCTGACAGGCCGGGTTCGGCGGTGAGGTTCTTGGAAACGGTGGCGAACACCGCGGGAATCGGGTGCACCTGCGCGAAACCGTACACTCTCTCATATGCGGCCGATATGTGCGTATCGTTCGCAGCTTCGTGTGCTCCGACGCATCGGCTCGCCCGAGAGCCCCGCGGATGCACGGGTGTGCGTACGCATGTGTAAAGGTACGGTCGTGATATCGAAACGGCCCCACGAGCGCAGGAGGAGACCCACTTGCGAGCGGCCTACTTGGAGGATTCTCCTCGAATCGCGCGATGGGATACTCTCTCGCACATGCATGTGTGTGTCTGGCATAGGGGGAACGTGTGCGGACATATCTGTACGGGAGGAAGAACCGCGGCCGTGGAGCGATCAAGCACAGTCTCGGGAGCCTCGTAAAGTCATCGGTGGAAGAAGCGAGGTCGTGCGGCACGCGATGACGCGCGGATTCCGCACCGGCGGCCCGAGACATCCGAATTTCGGCTGGAATTAACGTAGTCCCTCCTACAGTCTGCCTGGCGCGTTTTCTCGACGGAGCGGATCTCGCATCTTTTTTATGTACAGATTTTTGGCGGCGAGTTTGTCGAACTTTCGGCAATAATTTTGACGTCCCGCCAGACAGATATCGGCTTTCGGGACGAAACGCTTTAATGGAGGACCACAAATGTCCGGCGGGGTGGGGACATTTTGGGTTGTGGAGAATTATATAGAAATGCTCCCGATGCGCGATTTTTTTTTTTAGGTAAAAATAGAGTCATTTTTTGTTTAAATAAAAATCGTATATTCAAGAAAAACGTCTGCATGTTCGTCCGATGTACTATTATTCTTTTAACGGTTCGTTCAGTGAGATTAAAATTATTTGGTCGCCGCTTCGACTTTTGGAGCAACACTCTGGCTGCTACCGTGCAACTTTTGTCTCTCTTATGGTGAGGTCGTTTGCCGAACATTATTTTCATTATTTTTTATTTTTTACATTTATTTCCCAAAGATAAGCGAACATGTATTCATCAAGCGATCTGTTATTGGTGCAAGTCTCTACGTCAATTCGGGTGTAGAGAGACGTCCGATAAGAGCTAAGAAAGTGTTATGTTTAGAGAAAAGTATAGAAATACTTCCGATGGGTCGTTTTTTTTTTAGTTACAAATACATTTCATTGATGAAATTTAAAAATAGAATACAAACTATCGTACATTAAAAAAAACATTTGGCCGGATAAGGAAAGCGCCTCAGATGTACAATTACTTATTTTAACCGTCCATCCAATGACATTAAAATAATTTGCTCGCCGCCTCAACTTTTACGGCGACACTCACGCCGCTACCGTGCAACTCTTCTCGCTCTTACACTGAAATCTTTAGCATTATTTTTATTATTATTTTAAAACATTTATTTCCCAAAGATGATCGAACATGTATTCATCAAGCGATCTGTTATTGGCACAGGTCTCTACGTCAATTCGGGCGCAGAGAGACCTCCAATAAGAGCTGAAAGGACTAAGAACGTTCAATGTGTAAAGAAAAATATAGAAATGCTCCCGAAGCGCCGTTTTTTAAAGTTAAAATTACATTTCATTCATGAAATATCAAAATAAAATACAAAAAATCGTACATACAAAAAAAAACATTTGGCCCGATAAGAAAAGTGCCTCAGATGTACAATCACTTATTTTAACCGTCCATTCAGTGAGATAAAAATAATTTGCTCGCCACCTCAACTTTTACGGCGACACTCACGCCGCTACCGTGCAGCTCTTCTCCCTCTTACAGTGAGATCTTTAGCATTATTTTTATGGTTATTTAAAAACATTTATTTCCCAAAGATAAGCGAACATGCGTTCATCAAGCGAACTGTTATTGGTACAGGTCTCTACGTCAATTCGGGCGCAGAGAGACGTCCGATAAGAGCTGAAAGAGCCCGCTTATATATTCATACCGGTGGTGTACACTGTTTATTGCTTTCACGCGAAAGGGAACGACGATGATCGGTCTCGGGTATAGATGCGTCACGTGGGGGAGCGCGAGTGTGAACGGGCGAGTCTCGAGCGCGGTGTCCTCATCTCGTCTCGACGTTGGGGACCCAGAGACCTGAATAGCCGTAGCCCCAGGGTGAGATCAAGGCGGGGGAAGGTGGGGGGTGACGGGGCAGAGTAACGGTCCGCGGATGAAGGTTAGCGTTATCCGTAGCCCGCCGGTTGGTGATCTCTCTGGCGCGGAGACGGGACCGGGAGAGCGCGGCGAGGTGCGATCGGCCGGTACGAAAGAGCCGAGGGATTACTTTATATCGAAAGCTGGGAGCGTTGATGCTCGCACGATTAATAGGATAATATTTCGTGAACCGGGACATACGCGGACGGAAAGATGAACGTTGAAAATTTCGGACTCGGAAGATCAGTCAGCACTTTTCACGCAGCCGCGCGCAGCGTGCGAGGCGCGAACGATCCATCCGTACGCTCACCTTCCGTTTATGTACGGGAGGAAAGTGATAGTTTCAAATTATTTTCGGCCAGGTTTAATACGCTTACGGTCCTGGGTGTAGACTTTTTTTTTTTTTTTTTTTTTTTTCTGGGGTGAAGAAATTCCATCGTGGCTTAAGTTGGTCGCCTAAGATTGGGAGAGGAATGAGAGAGAATTACAAACACTTTCGGAGCGGAGAAAAATCTGGGAAATGTCGAGCATTTGGAAGGTGCTGAAAAAGTTGTTTGTGCATAATAATGATTCCATAATGTTGTTGACAAATTACTGAAATAAAAAATTATGGATGACCTATTTTTTTTTCTCATGAAAATGATTTGTTACTTTTTTTTTATACGTATGGATTTTTGCAGAATTTTATGCAATGTTTGCCATTAATAAACATTGAATTTTCCGGAAAATTGCGTTTTCAGTATGTTCGAATTTGTTTAAAGTTCCAATTTTCAAACATTACATAGAATTCTGAAAAAAAATCAGACGTACTCAGAAAAATTGACAAAAAAAAAAAAAATTGGGTTGCCTGATAATGTGGCACAATTTTTACTGTTCAGTAATTAGTTAATGACATTTTGGAATTATAATTATGCAGAAACGAAGTCTTCAGCACGTTCTATATGCTCAATTTTTTTCAGATTTTTATTCCGTCGAGAAGCGTTTGCAATTCTCTCTCATTTCTCTGAAACTTATGCGAAGTGAACACTTCGCAAGGACTACCTTAAGTTCTACGGCGGACGAATGGTGGAATTTTTTTTTTTTCCTTCTTTAGAAAGGAATCGGCTCCGTTGCTCGAGCGAGGAGGCTTTTACGCAAGGGCACGGAGCTGATGGGACAAAAGGGAGAGCGGAGGTGTATACGGAGAGCCCGGGGATGTATAATGGAGTAGGAAGTAACGAAGGCAGAAACGAGCTGTTTCGCGGGAAAGGCACTTTCCGAGCGAAATTCCTTTCGGATTACTCACAGAGGACGACGAGGACGAGAACCGAGACCCACGGGAGAAGCCGAACGGAGAGCCCCGAGCGTTCGAGGGCTACGAACTCTACCCGCGGTCTTTTCCAGGTAGTCGGAAGAGAAGAAAAGACGCGGGGAACCGAAAGCCTCGGCATCGACCGATGCCACTCCCTTCGATACAGCTTACGGATGCATAACGCTTCTGACGAGAAAAATCTCTGGAGATCTCTCGGGCGAGAAGTTCTACCTGCGCGGATTTCTCGAAAAATATGTACGATAAAAAGAGGAAGCGAACATTCGGAGCGAAGTCCTCAACAACGACGTACGTAAATCTTCGGAAATCTTCGTAAAGCGCAAAAAAGGATTTTACATCTTAGAAATAATGTGTTTTTTTCCACAAAGATTATTAAAAAATTATTAATTTGTCAAATTCATTTTTTTGTTGTTCTCAAAAGAAAAAAAGGCGACTAAAAAGATTGTGAAATTAGCAATTAAAAAAAATCTTTGCAAAACGGTGTTCACAATCGTAGGGGATTTCTCGAATGAGAAGTTCTACCCGTGCAGCTTTCTCGAAAAATTAACGATAAAAAAAGAAGCAAAAATTGAGTCCTCGAAAACGACGTAAGTAAATCTTCGAAAATCTTGGAAAAATCATTTTTTTCTACAAATAAAAAAAATGTCTTTTTTCAGTTTCTAAAATGTTTAGTTAAAAAAACTATCTACGAGAAACATTGTAAATGTCAGCAATAAAAAAACCTTCGCAAAACGATCTCGAGACCAAAAATGTTATTTCCGAGATTGCACCGAAGATTGATGCGTTTTTCTCCTATCCTCTCTCTCGGCGCTCGTCGAAATCACCGAACTTTGTTAATGAAGCGATGGAGATGGAATAAATGTACCGTTAATGGTCGGGTTCGATTATCAAATTTTTTTTATCCAATTTTTTTTCCTCGTCTCTTTCGTCCTCTCATTCGCGGGTCACGCGCGGCTCGGTGACCCACTTCCTGCGGCGCAACATCGACGTATTACAGTGTCGAGTAAGCGTGGTCACTCGCGTGCATGTAACACGAAACCTTTCCTCCCCCCTCGTCTCGCGAGCTCATTGTGCATTGTGCACGTGGACCACGTCGGGGCGCGGGTGTCCGATCGTGCGTCCGTTAAAACAACGCGACTGCGCTATCCTCCGGCAGGGTACACATGAGGATCGATCGATCGATCGCCGTGCATGCTCCTTCATAATCCCCGCGCAAAGAGCCCGAGCTGGCGGAGCGAAAATATTTTCTCCCTTATCGCGACTAAGGGCAAACAATTTCCAAGGTTTCGCACTCGATAGGGGAGAGCGGGGCAAAATGGGGCAGTGGAGCAAAACCCAATTTTTCAATCATTTTCGTATGCCCCATTTTGCCCCACCGATACATCCGGATTTTCCGTCCCGTTTTGCGCCACTTTTCCATCCAAAAATTATTGGAAAATTCGGTTTCAAATTTTGGTACCGACGGTCGATGCGATCGCAACT
>JAPYZD010002652.1:0-15219 GCA_030522725.1 Ichneumoninae sp. B BG-2022a
TTCTGTATACAACGGAAACTATACATCTCTGAGACAGTGAAAATGCTTCTGATATCAAATCAAATGCTGATTATGCTCTTTCGTCCAGATTCATAAAAAATGTAATATCCCCAGACTTCATCAACTTTTGTTTGTTTTTTGTGGGTGTTTTTGTTCGGTAAGCAGATACCCAATGTACTTTCGATGATCTTCTGTATACGACGTACACTGTGCATCTCCGAGACAGTGAAAATGCTTCTGATATCAAATCAAATGCTGATTATGCTCTTTCGTCCAGATTCATAAAAAATGTAATATCCTCAGACTTCATCAACTTTTGTTTGTTTTTTGTGGGTGTTTCTTTCTTCCCTTTCTTCCAAAGTTTTACACAGCTATATAAAGCTCTTATAGCCGACAAGCTTTACGGACTATAATAAAAATCTTGAGCTAAAAGTGTCGACGATATAGAGTTGCGTGTTGTGGCACTGCCGACACGCAACTTTAGTGGGATATCATGAAAAGCTATATAATCAGTTGACTGTGGGTCTCAATGGCTCGTAAGATCCGCAACACGACCAGCTCGTATCTCCGCCCCGGCCGCGTTCCTGAGCGCAGTTTCGTTCCTTTTTCATTCACCGGAGGGGTGAAAAAAGAAAATTCCCGGAGACCACTGATTCGATACTTTTTCTCGCGTGGCGAAGCGCTTTTCCCGTTAGCAGTGGCAGCGATTCCTTGCGATCCCGGAGAGAAGATCACTGCACGAAGGGCAGTGATTAGAGCTGATTCCATTTTTCGAATTCACCCTCTTAGCCGCTCGAAAGGAAAGAGCGAGAAGCCGAGGAAATTCCCGGCGCCCAGGTGAATTCTCATTATTACCAAAGTCACTAACGAACCGAGAAACCGGAAGAGCCTCAGACTTCTCCAGCAACCGCCGACTCTCACTTTCTCTCATCCTATCCTCGCCTCTTTTCGCTCCTTTATTTCCTTTCCCTTTTCTTTATCCTTTGGTCGACGAAGCAAATTGGTCGATTTTTTTTTTTTAGAGGGAGAGAGAGCTTCATAAATAATGCAGAGGTTGCCGGCAGCGGTTCCACTCGTGTCACGACTCCATCCCAGCGTGTCTCGCACTTTCGCGTAGCTTGTCAGTGGCAAAAGAGAACGGCGGGAGGGACTCATTCGAGCTATAGTACGCACAACAGGCTAGCCAGCATTTTGCTCCGAGGTCGAAAGAAAAAAGAGACTGCGAAACTCTCTCTCCGCCTGTCTTCCTCGCTTTTCCTATCCCTTTTATCCACCGACGAAGTATTTCGCCAATGGCAGTGGTGAGAGACGGGATGAAGGCAAAAAAATCGGAGGACCAAGTGGCACGACGGAGGAGGAGGGAACTCGCTCATCATGGCACGCAGAAACTCTTGCGTCAAGATTGATCGCAACGGCACGTGTTCCGAGCACGGGTCGCGAAATTCCATGAGAAAATAGACCCAAAGTCCGCACACTATCGAAGCCACTGCGACGTAGATGGGGTCTTTGTTATCACCGTGACGCAACGAACAGCGTTCGAGAATTTGAAAAATGATACATTTTGAGAAAAATGTATATATTATTATTTTTATTTGCATTTTTTACCCCTTCTTCAGACATGAAGCATACACAAACTAGAACCGTGGGGCTAAACTCAATCATCCGATAATGTTTGCTTGTCCCATTTCTCCCAATGATTACTGGAAAGTTGCGTTTTACCCCATTATCCCGTTTTGCCCCACTGTCCCATTTCGGCCCGATGTCCCCTACTCTGAAAAAAATTCTCTTGCGAGCTGCCAAAGAAAAAAAAGATTTCAATTCTCACAATTCCATATGACATAGAAACATGGACGGCAAGTCTGTCAAAGTGACATGTTATCATTTCATGACATGTTATCAAATAGACCTAACGGCCGCACACTATCGAAGCCACTGCGACGTAGATGGGGTCTTTGTTATCACCGTGACGCAACGAACAGCGTTCGAGAATTTGAAGAATGATACATTTTGAGAAAAATGTATATATTATGATTATTATTTTCCTTTTTTCCCCTTTCTTTAGACATGCCTCCTGTACAATCTAGGACAGTGGGGTTAAACTCAATAATCCGATAATGTTTGCGCGCCCCTTTCGTCCCAATGATTACTGGAAAGTTACCAAAAGTTACTGGTAAATTGCGTTTTGCCCCACTGTCCCATTGTGGCCCGATCTCACCTACACAGAAAAAAAAATCCCTTGCAGGCCGCCAAAGAAAAAAATATTTCAATTCTACTTTCAATTCTCGCAATTCCATATGACATAGAAACATGGACGGCAAGTCTGTCAAGGTGACTTGTTATCATTTCGACTCCGTATGGGATTGTAAGAATTCAAAGTAGAATTGAAATAATATTTTTATTCTTTGGCAGACAGCAAGCGAGTTTCGCCTAAATTATTGATACATTTTTTCAGTGTAGCCACTCTCTATTGCATTTGGCATGACATTTCTGCAATAAGCATAACGAAACTGTTGAAAACCAATGTCGATACAGCCGGTTTCAGGTTCGATTCCTGGTATCGGAGCTTCGTCGCGTTTCATCGAGAATGTAAACATGGACTGCAGCTATATAAATCCGACACTCACACTCAGAGTTACCGCGAACAAGTCACCGATGTATAAATCTGGAGCTTCGTTCCGCCCATACTTTTATTTTCGACGAAACTACGACCCCGGTAATCGCACCGTCGACCTCCTGATGCTTCGGCCTAGAGGCGAGGACGCTGACCACTGAACCACCACAGCGGTTTTCAGAAAAATATTAAAACATTAATTCTGACCGATAAATGATTTGAATTTTCTTTTCTTCCTTCAAACTACGAGCGCCGGTCTATAGACTCGACCGTGCAAAACATCGGTTTTGCACAGCCTTGATGTGCGAGGCGTATCGCGCGAGGCTACGGCGTATAATGGATGAAAAGACAAAGAGTGAGAGAAAACGGGGTCTATCGATGGACGGATAAAACTGGCAAAAGTGAACTTATCACGTGGAGAAGGAATAGAGCATCAGAGGTGCGACGCGCGACGGGCAACCCCATCGTCCGATGAAATATGAATGTTCCTCTCCACGGCAGCTGGCTAAGGTTTGAGGTCGACCGCCGCTGTTGCTACCGGTGCTTTTTCTTCGGGCTCAACACGAATCTACCTTCCGATAATGTAACCTACCCTCCCAGTCAGATCGATACGATCATGCTATAGACCTCAGTCGTTGGCCTCTTCGAGTATCTGGGCAGTCGAGAATGGATGGTAATATCTTTTCTATAATTTCGATCGAATGCCTCTTATATCGCGGCGTTTCTTCTTCCGCTATCTGTCCCTCATCAAACACCAAGTTGCCGCTCGGTGGCATTCTCCACTGTTCTAGACGAGTCGTGGAAAAGTCGGATCGGATCATCTGCGCTCATCGACGGCACGTTAGACATGTGCCATTAATTCCCATTCGATTCACACTTCAGGCGGAAACCTCTTTTCAGAGGTTCTGAAGTGTTAAAGACGATTCGAATGATGGAACCATCTGGGTGACGATATAGCGGAGTGGTCAGCGTTCTTACTGAGGAACCGACTGACCGGGCTTCGAATCCAGGCCATCAACGTATCTTCTGTCATACGAATTCTGAGCAGCCCATACTTATATGTCTTTTCTATAATTTCGATCGAATGCCTCTTATATCGCGGCGTTTCTTCTTCCGCTGTCTGTCCCTCATCGAACACCAAGTTGCCGCTCGGTGGCGTTCTCCACTGTTCTAGACGCGTCGTGGAAAAGTCAGATCGGATCATCTGCGCCCATCGCCGGCACGTTAGATATGTGCCATTAATTCCCATTCGATTGACACTTCAGGCGGAAACCTCTTTTCAGAGGTTCTGAAGTGTTAAAGACGATTCGAATGATGGAACCATCTGGGTGACGATGTAGCGGAGTGGTCAGCGTTCTTACTTAGGAACCGACTGACCAGGCTTCGAATCCAGGCCATCAACGTATCTTCTGTCATCCGAATTCTGAGCAGCCGTCATCCCGGTCATCAGCCGCGATGAATAAGGCTGTAGGTTCGGACACTCTGGGCCACCGTAGCCGAATATCGTGTTCTCATCTCGAAGACCCTTTTTGAAGTCCTTCGAAGTAAATTTCATGTTTTCCCAAATATATGGGTGACGATGTAGCGGAGTGGTTAACGCTCTTACTTGGTAATCGACTGACCAGACTTCGAATTCCAGCGACCAACATATTTTCCGTCATCCGAATTTGGACCAGCTATCATATCGTTGACAACGACCAATCATCCGAAATCCTTCGAGGTTTCACAACGATTTACCGATATATTTACCGAACATATGGGTGACAGTAGTGAAGTGGTTAGCGCTCTTATTTGGTAACCGACCGACCCGGCTGCGAATCCCGGCAATCAACATATTTTCTGTCATCCGAATTTGGACCAGCCATCACGTCATTGGCCACGACCAATCCTCCAAAGTAACCGCTCGGTCATTACGTAAGACTGTGGATTCAGCCACTCTGCGCCACCGCAGCCCAATATCATGTTCCCATGTTGAAACACCTCTCCGAAGTCCTTCGAAGTAAGTTTAACAACGCTTTCCCGATACACAAAGTACGACGCCCCACCGTGAATTGATATTGAGTAGGATACACAAGAGAACCCACTTGGTTTCGTGCAACTTTGGTCTTATTATAGCTACCGTCAATTTTCGGAAACTGCGAAACCCTCACAGAAGAGAAAATAATTTCCGCGTGAGAACTGCCGCGAGGGGAGGTTTCTTCGCGAATGTGCGGTTTCCGTTAATCCTGCGAGGAAAATCGCCAATAACACGAGCCACTGCAGCGGTGGCTGCGGCCACCGAGCGCGTTATATTATATCCTGAGTGGAGCAAACTAGTCGGCGGAAGGGTTCAGCAGCGAATTGAGTGAGGAGCGAGATACACGACGAATGAACGAGGGGATTCCAAGAGAGCCGACGAATCGATGAGAGGCGGAGAGGACAGCCGGCCGTCTCGTAAATTCGATTACAGTCCGCCAACGTTCGGGGCTGCAGGAACTTGCGAACATGTGTGTACGCATATATATAAATATACATACATCTACATATCGTATAGACATTTAGGAGATGGACGGCTAGATGGTCTTCAACGGGGTTTCGATGTGTGCGAGGTTTGAATCCCTGCATGAGGGTCGAATACCACGTATTCAGTAGCCTGATTACAACTGCGACTCTGCAGTACTTCTGAGGTTAAGCGAAGAACTGCGGTCCGTAACGAAATTTGTAATTCATTTTGGAAATGGTAATGAAAGATGCAAATTATTGTTACTGACATCGTATGTGAGTTCCGTTGATAATTTGTTTCGCGAAAAGGTTGGGGACTGCACCCAGAAAAATAATTTATTTGACGGCCACAATTTATTTGGTTCAAGTAAAATATTTATTTGATTTAATAAATATTTATTTCATTTCAGTAATTATTTATTTTATTTAAATAAATATATTACTTAAACCAAACAAACGGTGGCCGTCAAATACATTTTTTTTCTGAGTGTGTTGACAGAATGTCATTGCAGTTCTTTTTAACAACCGAGTACGTCTAGGGTGGAGAGTTTCAGCTGGTGAATCATGAGAGGAACAAAAGACAGTCTCAGTTAGGTGGTTTCTAGCTAGTAGATTACAACTGCGACTCTGCAGTACTTCTGAGGTTAAGCGAAGCACCGCGGTCTGTAACGAAATCTGTAATTCATTTTGGAAATGGTAATGAAAGATGCAAATTATAGTTACTGACATCGCATGTGAGTTCCGTTGATCATTCGTTTCGCGAAAAGGTTGGGGACTGCACCCAGAAAAATAATTTATTTGACGGCCACAATTTATTTGATTCAAGTCAAATATTTATTTGACTTAAATAAATATTTATTTCATTTAAGTAATTATTTATTTTATTTAAATAAATATTTATTTAAATCAAATAAATATATTACTTAAACCAAACAAACGGTGGCCGTCAAATAAATTTTTTTTCTGAGTGTGTTGACAGAATGTCATTGCAGTTCTTTTTAACAACCGAGTGCGACTAGGGTGGAGGGTTTCAGCTGGTGAATCGATGAGAGGAACAAAAGACAGTCCCAGCTAGGAGGTTTCTAGCTAGTAGATTACAACTGCGACGCTGCAGTACTTCTGAGGTTAAGCGAAACACCGCGGTCCGTAACGAAATCTGTAATTCATTTTGGAAATGGTAATGAAAGATGCAAATTATTGTTACTGACGTCGCATGTGAGTTCCGTTGATCATTTGTTTCGCGAAAAGGTTGGGAACTGTTGACAGAATGCCATTGCAGTTCTTTTTAACAACCGAGTACGACTAGGGTGGCGGGTTTCAGCTGGTGAATCGATGAGAGAAACAAAAGACAGTCTCAGCTAGGTGGTTTCCAGCTAGTAGATTACAACTGCGACTCTGCAGTACTTCTGAGGTTAAGCGAAGATCACGATCCATAACGAAATCTGTAATTCATTTTGGACATGGTAATGACAGATGCAAATTATTGTTATTGACATCGTATGTCAGTTCCGTTGATAATTTGCTTCGGCGCGGAAAGGTTCAGGAAAAAGCTGGTCAAATACACCAAGTACTTGATGTACGTATTGAAGTATCACATACTGAGTCAGCGCTCTGTACTCAGCACTTCAGCAATCCAGTTCTGCCAGTACTCAATACATCAGTACTCAAGAACTACCCAGCACTCAGTAATTCAAGTACTTGATACTTCAAAGCGTACTTCGACTAGTAATGGTATTCGCCGAGCTCTGGTTCAGGATCGTTGCAAACATCGCATCGCAGTTTTCCTTACCGACCGAGGACGACTAGGGTGGAGGGTTTCAGTTGGTGAATCGATGAGTGGAACAGAGGAGAGTCGCAGCCTCCTACCCGTGTATTCTCGGAATCTCGGGCCAAAACCTACCGCGTCTTCCATTTTAGATGAGACTTCTTTCCGTTTCGTGTGAAAAATTAATTTAAAAACCAGCCCCTTTTCCGCGCTCTCTCCTACACAGTTGCACCCAGAAAAATCATTTATTTGACGGCCACCGTTTATTTCGTTTAAGTAAAATATTTATTTCATTTGAATAAATATTTATTTTAATTAAGTAAATAGTTACTTAAATGAAATAAATATTTATTTTAATCAAATCAATATTTTACTTAAACCAAATAAACGGTAGCCGTCCAATAAATTATTTTTCTGGGAGTGCGGGGTTTCATATTGCATGCTTTTGATACATCGCAGAGATCAGCTGGTACAGAGAACCCCTAACCGTTGCTGGTCTAATGGGAGTCTCGATTACCCCATGGGAACACGGTCTCCTTCGTAATTATCCGTTTATTTGGCAGGAGCAGCGCGGAAGGAGCGAAAACGCGAGACAAACTCAAGCATAGAGGAACGCAGGTAGTTGAGAATTACGTAGAACCGTTGCGCAACAAAGTTCGGACCGTCTGAGGGTGAATCCTCATGACTCCCGGAGCCTACAATCGCCGACCCTCGGAAACTTTGGAACTCTACGCGTTTATTAATAGCGAAGGTGTAAAGCCTTTGCGATACTCGAGAGTCGTTGTTTCATAACAATTTCAAACAAGATAAACAATTCCGAGTCGGGCAGAATACACGCTCAGTGTCAAGGCGGTCAAGATGTCACGTCAACCCCGAAACACTTACCCACCGCCGCAACTTTGCTCAACTTTAACTCGAACAATTTTTACCCAAGAATCCCCACCGCGAACATTGTTAACTTATAATTTCCGAACGATACGCCACAACTTCGCTCAACTTTACATGGAACAATTTTTATCCCGGATCGCTATCGTGAATATTGTTAACTTATAATTATCGAACGATGCACCGCAACCTCGCTCAACTTTACCTCGAACAATTCTGACTCAAGAAATCGGTGCCGTGTACACTGTTGACTTATAATTTCCGAACGACGCGAGGCTTTTTTAGGATCCTTTTCACTCAGCAGCCGCCAAAGGTTTTTTCATATTAAAAAATCCTGCGATGGAAAAAGATAAAAACACACGCTAACGATCGTCATATCTACACTGTAAAGAAATCTGTTTGACAATTAATGAACAGTATTGGAAACTTTTTTACATAAACCGTTTCTAAAATTGCAGACACATGTGCGTTGCAATTTTACAGTAAAATTTGTATTTTTCATGAACATTTTTATAAATTTCAAACAGAAGATTTGTAATTTTAATATGTGGTATTTTTATTTTGCAAGCAAACTACACTAATGTTTAATTCATACGAGTAATGTTAGCAAATTTCAAGTTCCAGTACATTAAATTACAAATTACAAATCTTTTGTTTGAAATTTATAAAAATATTCATGAAAAATACAAATTTTACTGTAAAATTGCAACGCACAAGTGTCTCAAATTTCAGAAACGGTTTATGTAAAAAAAAGCTTCCAATACTGTTCATTAATTTTCAAACAAATTTTTTTTACGGTGTAGAAGACCGCGGCAGAAAAGAACTCGAAGTGGATGCTAGAATAATTCGCGCGATAGGAAGGAAAAGGTATATCGTTGACGAGTCACCGCGACGACTGGCCGTGGCAACTCGCTGTGATAAGAGAATGGGCCGTGGAGCGCACAGGACGACGATCGTCGCTGCTGATGAGAGGAGGAAAGCAAAAGGGACGAAGGGCGGAGGATAGAGCGATCGTCCACGAATGGTTTATTCCCGAAAGTCGAGAGAAAAGGGAAAACGGAAGAGGGGAAGCGACGGGATTGAGGGTGAGGATGGGATGGGAAGGGAAAGTGGACGAGACGGAGTGTATGGAGCATCCGCACTCTAAGCATATACCGTAAACTGCGTGTGTGTGTGAGTGTGTGTATATGTGTATGAAAGCTGCAGTGATGGGAAGGCACGGCCAACGGAATTATGCTAAATCCTCGGCAAGGAAAATTCGCGACACGACGTTGACGACGAGGGAAAAAATGGTGAAATCGCACACATAAACTGCTAGAGTGGTTTATAAATATATAGATGTGAGGAAGTTGTTGTGTATCCCGCTGGCAGGGCGTAGGAGAGCCACGCACACCGACTCGTTAAATCTAGCCCACGCCGTATTAAGTGCCGCGGAGGAGCAAAAGAAAAAGGCGTGACGATAGAGATAGAAATGGGCGGAAAGGCTTTAGACTGGATGAATTTGGGTTTTAAAACTATAGAAATTCTGGGTCTAAAAGTAAGGTTTTTTGTCACTCAGTGCGGAACGATTTTCGCAGATTTTATTTTTTTCGTATTGATGCATCTCAAACTTCGATGGGCAAGAAGAAAAAATTGGGGAAGTTGACCATCGATTCTAAACACTATATTGGAAATTCGTCGTATTTGTTTTTCAGATCAAACGAATGTAAATTTTTTGGCACTCGACGCAGAGAAATTTTTAAATATTTTGTCTTTTTGCTATTGACACGGCGCAAACTTCGATGCACAAAAAGAAAAAATTGGGGAAGTTGACTATGGATTCTAAACAATGTACTGCAGATTTTTGAAAAAAAATTCGTTTTTGATAAAAATGACGGATGGCTTTGCTTTTGCATATAGTAAAAAAATCCTTTTTCCACTCGACTCTCAATACGCTCACCGAGAGTACGATAAATCTTGAACTGCCGCTGGTTGCCCTCACGTTCCTGTGTGTCCCTCGGGAGCCATGCGTGCCGCACTGCACCCCTGTGCGCCATACCGACGAACGGGGGAGAAAAAGTAAAAAATAAAAAAATACCTCTTGCAAACGTGCAGACGGCTCAATACACATACACACACGCGCACCCACATTTCCGTCGAAAAGCTCCACACATTTCGGTGTGTAACTTCGTAAATTCTCATTTTTGTCGTCGATGCAAATGAATGGGGTTTGTTGCGCGGCAGAGTCGTGGTCGGATTCACGATTGAAGCCACTCGATGGGTTTCTATTTACTTGGATACCGCGAAGGTTGTAATGATATATTTTTAATTCAAGCGTTCGACCGCGAATTCATATAAAGAGTGGTAATCTCGACGACCACGATAATTTGCGTGTTAATCTTTACGAGGCTGTCTATCTTTTGTGACGCATAATTGGCGTGTTAATCTTTATGAGACAGACTGTCTTTTCTGACGCATAACTTGCGTGTTAATCTTTATGCGACTGTCTTTTCAATGTATAATTGGCCTATTAAACTTTATGAGACAGACTGTCTAGCGACCTCTTACCAGCCTTACTTTCTTCTCTTTTCTCTTCCAACGTTCGTTCAGAGCAGACGCGCTTGTTGCTCGTCTGGAATCGTCGTTATAGAACTAAAAAATAATACAAGAAAAAAAGGAAAAATACATGGCGCGTCCTTTTCTTTAATGCAATGAACTCTGTTCATCGTTATTCAAAACGCGCTCCAAGTATATTTTATTTTAATTTTATTTTCGCGTGGTATGTAGAAAGAAAGAATGGTTTAAGCTTGTTTTTTATTTATGTTTCTCAAAAAAAAAAAAAAAACCCACCCAAATCCCCCCGGTCTAATTTTTCCTCTCAGGGCCTTTAATCTTTGTACTGTTTACAGGAGTTTGTCAAATGTGACGTGTTTTTCGAACATTTCAATCCTACAAAGTCTCACGCAGTCGACAAGAATTATTATCATTCGACGGAAAAGAATTTTCCCATCCCTAAAATAATCTTTACGGACAAAAAAATCTGATAAACGAATATTAATTATAAATCCAAGGTCCAGTCTGCGTTACTTATTATCACTATAATCAAAACGTCGAGATAAGTCCTTCGCCATAGCCTTCGCCTCGGCTAACTGGTCTAAACGATTTATTATCAATCTTCCAAAAAAAAAGTGTTACAGAAAAAAAATTATTTAAAAAAAAACAGAATACCATAACTAACGAAGTTTTTCATCAGACACCCGATAAAAAGGTCTAAAGGTTGGACGAACTTAACTTCAGAGAGAAGATAACGGAGGACTGGACTACCGGACTCTGCGAACTGAGTTATTTTGTCTCCTCCGAGAGTGTTTCGTAAGGGTTTACGTTTATACAGAAGGAAGTATAAAAGGGTCTGTTTTATGTAGGGTGAAGAACGGAGGGCAGCCCAGGATAACCTTCGACCGGTTAACTCTGTGTGCGCGTTCCCGTCCGCTCTCTCCTGTATCGCTCTCGTATAAGTTCGTTTAGTTTTTTTCCCTCTTCTTCACCGTTACGGCGTCACTGAGAGAGCTCGAGGCTGAACAGAGTCTCGAGCGAAGGCACATAGCTTCATGTCGATCCATTTAATGGGATTTTTAAGTGGCCAGTTCGACCTCCGAGAGCGAGCGCGCTCGGCACCTTATCTCCGAACCAGCAACCCCTCCGGCGCGAGAAACCCCGACACGGTCCATCGACCAAAAATTCCTCTCGTTTTTTCCCTCGTCAAGAGTGTGTGTACGTGTGCCTCGGTGATAAAGAGCGAGTGCGAGTAAAAATGGTCGAAGACGTTTTGACGAAAAAAAAAAAAAAATTGCATTGTTTTTAAATCCAATTTCCATGCCGACTCGATGCTAGTTTGGATTCGAGAAATTCATTAAAATACCACGTGCTAATGAAGTTTTTCATTACAATGGCGGCATTGTACTAGCCGGTATTGACCGGGGAGCATTTCGTGGTTTCGCAATTTTTTATAAAAATTTTCTACCATTGTTGCGAAAAATTCATTGTTATCCGCACTTTATTTTTTTTTCTCTGTATCACTGAACTCTATTTACTGATTTCTTTTTTTGCCTCTGTTTCAGGTACGTAATCCAATTTTAAAACATGGGAATGTTTGCCGAGGCTTCGATATGAGTGAGTAGAAAAGCAGGAAAATATTCACGGCACATACGTATGGAAATGTTAATAAATGTGCTTGTTCATAACCGGACCTGTGCACACAAAGCGTTGGCTACGATTCGACTGTCCGATTCAGTAATATCCAATGCTATCAGTATTTTAGGATAATGAGTCGAAAGAATGGCATAAAAAAAAATTGGTCACAGATTATTGGTGTACATTTTTTTTTTTTATTTTTCAGAAAGGAAAAAGAAATTGTACTTTTTTAAAATTTGAATTTGGAATAATCTTACCCGCCACGGAGCACGAAAATCGGTAAAAAAAATGAAGTCTCGTGAGGGATTTCGAAACGAATTTCTTATCTGCTCAACAAAATCCCAGACGAGAGACCGTTGGTGCGCTGCCACGCTTTATTTTCGAGCCCGACCGGAATGAGAGAAGGTTTCGATTTCGTGAGGGCGGCGAGGAAACGCGAGACGTTGAGATAAAACCAAGCTCGAAGCACTTTGAACGTGTTCGCGATCGTCGTTGCACGTGAGATCCGAAAAACCACGGGGCGTCGAAACATTTTCTCGTGGAAAAAAAACCTCTCGTATTCGAACCCTCACCATTCTCCTAAATTTCGTTATTCCCCTTTTATTTTTCTCTCCTGGACTCAAATATTTTCACTACAGAAGGCACATTTATCGCCCCCAGAAAAAAATAAAAAGAAAAAAAGCGGTCAATATATTCCTCGCTAAGGCTACTCGTATTTCATTATTTTACGCAACAAATTCTCCCCGGCTCAAATTCAGCCTTCCATCCCCGAGAAAAAAGAATTCACAGTCTCTCGCTTTTCTATCCCATCGGCTCTTTTTTAACGAACCAAAAATGTATTTATTTATTTATTTATTTATATACATATTATATATTGGCGCGACACGTAAACGTATCGGCCAAACGGACAATAGCAGATCGAGAGAGTACGCGACAGAACTAAGTAACAATATTCGTCGAACAAAGTGAAAGAATAACAATAAAAGAAGTCTAATAAATGGCAAAATTCCAAAAAATCGTCTCGTTACAAAATTTTAAGAGCAATAAGTGTCACAGCTAACTCGACAACAATATACGAATTAGGCAGAATAAATGTTAATACGACACAGATACATAACTTAATAATTTTGAAATAGAATCCTAGTAACGAAAAACAAATATACATACATAAATATAAAATTCTGACGTTGACGCTTGTGTGACTCTATTAGAGGCTCTTGCTCGGCTTTTAATATCGGCGACCCCTGAGCCTACACCCTAATCCCCGTGGCCTTAGCCGGAGAATATCGCATACATTATATCGACAACGAGACGGCATATGTGTGCCCGAGCATCAGCACGATATGACACGTGACTCGGGTAACGAAATAAGTGGCGGATAGTCTGTGTAGACTCGTGTAGCACGCGTCACGTATCCTCGCTGCGGGCCTAAGGCACGCGAGTATTAGCTTAAAAAAAAACAACTGCGAGTACGCGTCATTGTCGCATTAGGAACGCGTATATGCCCGGCACCTGGTGTGCGGTGTGAACTACACGCGTGCTCCTCTTTTTTTTTCTTTTTTTGCATCTGTCACCGTCGTCATCAGTGATGTACGAGGGGTGGACGAAACGAAACGAGGGTTGCAACTTCCACCGGGCGTGGCGGGCGGACAATGCGCGTCGGCTAATCCCATCTCGGTGTTTTCAAAATAAGCCAAAATTGTTCAACAAAATTTCTCGCTGAGGCGGCCGTGTGTAAAATACTTGCCACCATATATAGCTCTGTATAATATGATATATTTCGCCGCGGCTGTTGTGTTCAAGAATCGAGACGGCCGCAGCAAATGAAACGCCTCGACCGGGGTCAGATGAAACACCTTGACCGGGGTCAAATGAAACTCCTTGACCGGGGTAAAATGAAACACTTTGTCCGGAGTAAAAGTAGACACTTTGACCGAGGTAAAATTAAACGCCTTGACCGGGGTCAAATTAAACACATTGACCGGGGTCAAATGTAACACACCATTAACAATTAGTTTACGAAAAATGTTATGTCCCTTGGGGCCCTTGGTCTTGATTATTCTAAGTCCCTTTTCTAAGTAAGTTTTGGAGACACTCAAATGAAGCGCGCGACCCACCAGAAGCCTTAGTATATATGTGTATGTATTACGCCGTTCGCTCTACTAACAGCCGGATAATGGAAAACCCATTTTGGCCGGATCGTCACTCACGCGACGGAGCGGTAACAGTGACTCCGCATCGGCCTCCGCAACGTCCGCAACCTCCACGACGTTTGATGCACATGTGCCCGGCGGCCGCGCTCTCAGGGATTAAACCGATTGACACTGCTATTTTTTTTTATTCACCTTTCTTTTAATTTTTTTTTTTATAAACGAGATTAACCACTCGTGCGTAGTTTTGCACATGTGCATATATATAGATACATCCCTGGCGAAGGCGTAAACACATATATATGTATATATATGTATGTATAGTGAAGATAAGTGTACGGCTCGTATAGACAGAGAACTACAGAGAGTCCATGAGTATCGATAATACGAGCGGCGCGTGCGAGGTGCTAAATCGACCGTAACACAAAGGTATTAAAAGTAACCGGAAAAAAAGAGCGATGTTTCCACGAGCGGACAAGCGGAGAACCGCAGAAAAAAAAACGCCTTTGCTACTATGATGTATAATCAAATGTACGTAATATCCGACGGTTGATACTCGAACCTATTTTTTTTTCAGACTTAACCTCGAGGTTAATAATCGCTCTTACTACAATAAATCTTATACCGAGGTTTTTTTTAAATAAAAGATAAAAATAAATAAATACAAAAGAACGAAACATTTGTATGCTGGTCCATTCTGAACCACTCGCTGTCTACGTTCGGCCATTCCCTGACCATATCCGACGTCCCGTTCGGAAAGGTGACTCGAGTCTGCATACACGTATAGCGGGACGCGGCCCGGAATGGAGGAGAGTTTTGATGCCACCCGGAGAGGGATGAAGCGACGTTGGAGGATCGTGATCTGGGAGAGAAATTCGTGCGCGTCCCTCGTTCAGCCCCCCTCGCGCGTCCAATCTAAATTAGAGGCTCTCGCGCGCATCGCATATATACTGTCTGCTATACCTTGTGCCATGGGGTATGGTGGTATACTGTACAACTATAGAGTATGGGTACTAAACCATGCCCGGTCTCCACTCTGGTCTGGCATATCTGGGCATCGTCGCTCTCCACCTCGCACGAGCGGAGTGGGAAATTAGCGAGACGCCGGTATACACGCGTCTAACAATATATATATATATATATATATATATATATAT
>JAPYZD010002653.1:0-15706 GCA_030522725.1 Ichneumoninae sp. B BG-2022a
AGAAAAAGAAAACTATGTGCTATGTCGCGTCATCAGGTTCACGGAACGGAGGGGGAAAAAAACAGTGAGATTCGACGGCGGGACCAATGTCGGTGGTGGCCCACAGGAGGATTGGTCTTGGGAGGCCGATCGCCAGGGTAGCCAAGACAGCGCTACCAAAGACTCTGGGATAGACACCTCGAGCACCTTCACGAGCAGTGAAGACAGCAATCGCGGTGACCTGCCCAAGGTACGACGGGGTCTCTTCATCTTCTACTCTTAAAAAAAAAAAAAATTGACCGGCCACATAGAGACAAGGCTCGGAATATCCAGAGTTAATGCTGCTACTAATGATGATGATGATGATGATGTAGAATATTCCTGATAAATTGACGGGAGGAAGAGTAGATGATTGAATTATTAACGAGGCTGCATTCGGCGAGCCGATTGCTTGTGGTACGAGTAGTAGAGGCAATGTTAGGCTGGCGAGTAGTATGAGTAGACGGTCGGCCGTGCAGTAGAAACGGCATTACAGGAACGGGCAAGCGGATGTTGCTGTGGGAGGGCGGGGGGGGGGGGGGGGGGGGGGGGCCGGGCCGGGAGGCCGCAATTGAGTTGGGCAGAAATATGCTTTCGGACATTCGATACGGACAATAATTGTACCATATCGACAATATTTAATATTAGTACAACTATTTTTAGTTTTTTTGATTTCGGATAACCCTTTGCCTTAGACGTTTCGACAGTATTATCGGAAATAAACTATCATCTCCTTGACACGTTAAATTCACGATTTTATTTCTATATTTGATTCCTTTTAATTTTTAACCGTGCGAAAATATTCGTTCGTTCGTTTCACTCGCGGTGGTAAGCTCATCGATCGTCGATAATAAAAATAAAAAAGCGAATGTCCGCGAATTCGCGTTGAGATAATAAAGGGGTATACGTACTGGGGAGGGGGGGGGGCGGTGGATATCGAGGGCTGTATAAATTGGTAGGATGAGAGGAGGAGAGAAAGGAGCGGGCGCGAGACGGCTACTTGGCCTCGTTCCGATTGTTTCAATTAGCCCGGAGCTTTTTCGTCGCACGAGTTAATAAACGGGCCTCTGGCGGAATAGCTCGCATGTGTATATAGATATACAAAAATACGCAAATTGGTTTCTCGTTGTGGGGCTCCGATGGAAGCTTGTGGGACGCGTTGGAGAGGCGGATAGAGAACGGAGAGAAAGAGGGAGAGAGAGAGCAGATATATATCCCTCTCTCTCCGGCCGACCACAGATAGCAATAGTGTGATTAGCATTGTTTCATTGTTGGACAGCGGAAACTTTCGTTTCGGATGTTAGTTTCCCGATAGTTTGAATACGCAATCGTTTTCACCGTGTATTATTTGTCAATTCGAGCGAGAGTTTACGAGGGCAGGAAGGCACTCTCTCCCTCGTTCTTTCGATCTCCTTCCCCTCTCACTTCTCCGTTACTCCTCGATATAGTCAAAGCATTACTTTAATTATTCGCTACATTTATTACCGATAACGCCGCAACGGTCGGGGCGCGCGGAGAGACTTTTATTGGCGATCGGTGGAGCCTTTCGTATGCATAACACTCCGATATTTATTTGGCAGGGATCCGATATCCGATATTCCACGGCATTCGGTATCGGAAGAGATCAAGTATCTTTTTTTTATTATTTTTTTTTCTATCCACGCGAATAGCGAAAACGCGGTATAGTTTGTATCCGGGAAGACTTTTTATTCGCCCCGGTTGCTCGAGACGCTACACGAAACTGAAGGATAGCGTAAATTCGTCTGACCCGGAAATTCGTTTCCACTGGGTGAAATTTTTGCGGAATTTCTTGGATCTCTCTATTGCCAATTTTTCGAATCGGGGTCGGGGGCAGGGGGTATGCACGGACAGGAAGGGGGTATGCATATTAATGATTATCATCATTGAGGAAAGATCGGAGGTCGGCCCCTATCCCTAAAGTAGATCCACCCGTTAGGACACTTCATTTATTATTATTTTGTCAACGAGGTAAAACAAAAAAATTCACCCAATCCCTCGCAGAAGCAATATGACTAAAGTTGACGATAAAAATTTTTCCACACGAAATTATTATCTCGAATTTAACGTAAATTTGCACGCCGCTTGAGACTGCGAAGCTTCGACATACACTGCTCGCTCGGGGAACGTTTATTGTACATATATATTGCTCGTCGATGTTACACACTCGGGATATATATATATCTGTACATTGGAAAACGCTGCATGTTTGGTTTACAAAATTCCTTACTGCTCGGAACACGCTGTATCGATGTTTTGTCGAAGTATTGTGTGTGTGTTTTTTTGTATATATATAAAAAAATTTATCTGTGTACAATGCTCTCGCTTTATACGATTATATCAGTGCGTTGGTTGATACCGGTTATATCAGATAAATTTTCATTACATTTTGTTACCGCATTTATCGAAGCTCCACTGAACTGGAAAATGAGCTTAAAAATAATAGTCAATTTTAGGTGGCTGATTTTTTTAATCCTTCGTAGTCACGGTGGATCAAATTGACCCAGTATTCGACATACACATTTTTTTTGAACGTGAAATTTTCCATAATTTTTTATACGTCGAAAAATCTCGATTTTTCACCGGAAGTGACGTCATACTGGCAATACGACACTTCCGGTTTCGAAATGTCGGTTTTTTTACCGGAAGTGACGTTTTCCCGTATGACGTCACTTCCGGTTAAAATCGGGATTCTCTCAGCCGCGAATCTCAGTTGGGGGCGAACCGATACAATCCAGTTCCTTAAAATACAACTATAATGTTCAAACGATTATAATCGTTTGAAAAACTTACATAGTAAATAGTTCCCAGGGGGACGTCTACATTTTACAGTTACGACGATGACCAAAAATTGTTATAATTATAGTTTAATAAATTGAGTATATACTATCACAAACTCCTTTTCATCCTTTTTCTCAGTGTATCGAAACAAGGTCAATTCGAACAAGTCTGACTTCCACAGAATTATAGGGAAGTGTGACTACGAAGCGTAAGAACGCACAGTTCAGTGGACCGTCGAGATAGTCTTTTTGCGAGGCCAGCAAATTAGACTCGATCGCACAAAAAAAATCACTAACACCCATTTCACTCTTTGTGAAAGACTTTGAGTAACAAAAAAAAAAAAAGAAAAAAGGATCAAGTTAGGAAACGTCTCTTTTCTCTTTGGGCTGCGTGTATAGCAACCGCTCTCCTGGCAGGGGAGCAGCGACGGTCAGAAAATCATCGGTCACATGATCCTGAGAAAATCGTCAGGTTCCGGTAGCAGCAGTAGTATACTCGGACTGAAGGTCGTCGGTGGTAAGCTCCTGGAGAACGGCTCGAGGGGTGCTCTTATCGAGAAGGTGAAGAAGGGCAGTACGGCGGACGTCGAGGGACAATTGCGACCGGGTAAGAAAAATAACAGATTTTTCAAAAATCTCAGAATTCTCAGTGATGTCAATTGCTCAAACATTTGTGGTGTTAACTTCTGTAAAATTTTCCCCAGGTGACGAGGTGATAGAGTGGAATGGTCGTTCGCTTCAGGGCAAGAGCTTCCAGGAGGTGAACGACATAATAATGAAGTCGAGAGAGGAGCCCCAAGTAGAGTTGATAGTGTCGCGAAATTTGTCAACCGCGTCGAGCGGGGCGATGATGACCGGTGTGCAGACAGCCATTCCACCGGCTATTAGCTCGAGGCGCATCGGTGCTCAGACCCAATGGCGACAGAAACACGAGCCGATGCCGATACCCCAACAGCCACATCACAAAGGTGAATATGCGACTCACAAAATCATTCTTCATTCCGATCCGCTATCGCTTCAGTTTTTTTTATCTTTATATTTTTCTTTCGTATCTACTAAGCTGTTCGCAGTGCGCTAGATTAATTCGACACCTTGTTATCTTGAATCATTCATTTAATTTAAAAAAAAAACATTTTTACACATTTACATATATCTTTTGTGCGAAGCTTGATTTCAACAATTTTTCAATAATTTGACACATCGATTGTAATTAATTGTACTCCTAATGACTAACTGATGAAACAGCTATACTGTCACAGATTATATGATTTTTCGCATTCCAGGTCTTAAGAAATCTATACTGTGGGGTAGGCCTAAGAAAACAAATTACTTAAACTCCCGATCGCCTAAATGTACCCTCGTTTAAACCGCAGCGTGTTACGCTCTCTCTTTTATTTGGTAAAACACAATCTGTTTTTTTTTCTTTTTTTCCTTACTCGTTCGCTCACACACGCATTGTGTTCCCCCATATTCGTAATATTTCAGAAACGCTGGCAACCCTCTGTTTTCTCACAGTAACGAATAAAGAGAGAGAGAGAGAGTCGTAAACTTTTTCATTATAACAAATGACAATGAAAAACCATCGACTCGTCGACATACACGAGTTTCCTAGTCTAATTCAATTATTCGATGTGTTTATCGTAGAGTGTAGTAACGTAGTGCCAATGCACCCCCGCTATAAATCACCGTACCAATTAGTTATTTTTTTTTTATGGGAGCAACAACTTATGTAATTAATCTCTCATATCTCTTAAAAACTATTTTTATCTGTCTCTGACGTGTGTGTGTGTGTGTGTTTATTTCGTCTTAATTATTCGACGTTGCCTAGTGTTTATCGACCGATACCGTAAATCCGGCACGCACGCACACGTACAAACAACGATGCGAGAGCCCTCAGAACACTTCCTCGTCAGCCCTCTATCGATGTCTGTGCAGCTAACGATCCGAGAAAGCGTGAATTTTTTTCAATTTTTTTTTTTTTCTTTTTATACAAAATAATTCTCGACGTGGAACTTTGGAACCCTTTGAAAAATGCACATCCAACTATTGAAAATAAATCTGTTCTTAATATTAATCTTAATTGTCTAAGCTAGTTCGTGTCGATTGGCCCACGTATCGTCCCCACTGCTCTAAAAAAAAACCTCGCCCCCTTTCGTAAATAAAAATATTGTTACATCGTTGATGAAAAAAAATATATGAATATATCGACGAACTAACGATGAACGATGATCCTTGCAGAATTGTATGACGCGAGACGGGACAAGCCGTCGGTTCTCGTGACCTCACCAGGCTCGCCGGATCTCCACGCTCAGGGACGGGGCCGACATCCTCGGCATCCGCCGGGTAACGCCAACGTGGGTGGTACCCTCCAGGTGAAGCTCGGTTTCGACCCAGCGGGACTCGAGCTCATCGTCACCCTCGTATGCGCGGCCGCTCTGACACCGAGGAGCAACAGACAGCCGAGAAATCCATACGCCAAGATATTTCTTCTGCCGGACAAGAGGCAAGCGAAAAAAAAACGAAACGCAACAGAAAAAAATAATTAGAATTCTCGTTATAATTCGTCTGCCGAGAATTTCAATCCTGTCCGATGCCAGCGACGATAAAAGCTCTTCGCCGTGACCTCCCAATCTCCAGTTTATAGTTCGAACTCTTGCCAAGAGTCGCGACGTAGTATCCGCATGAAACGAACGACTCGGACGATTCTTGTAAAACCGTAAAGTAAATCGCGTCGGTTGCGTTGAAGAAAAAATAAAAGAAAAATGAAGCACAAGAATCGTTTCTTCGACGTCTCTCGTTATTGGCAAGCATTCGGATCTCGGACGATTCTTGTAAAACCGTAAAACAAAACGCGTCGGTTGCGTTGGAGAAAAAAAAAGAAAAAGAAATGAAGCACAAGGATCGTTTCCTCAAGGTCTCTCGTTATTGGCAAGCGATCGCGTTTCGCCCGGGTGAAAATTGCAAGTCTGGAGGTCGTTCCCGATGTTGCAAACGTGATTCGGGGATGTGTTCCTCCGACCTCCCTTCACTTACAGTCGAAGTGAATACATAATTTGTAATGTATGTTGTGCCACATATCACTCGGTGGGAGGATGGTGGTGCGGCTAGCCAGTAGCATTCGCGTGGGCGAGAATTCTCCACGATGTAACAGTCGAGGCTCTAGGAGGAGAGCAGTAAGATAAATAATTTTCCAGAAGAAGCATCAGCGGGAAGGCGTCGGTCGGGAGCGGCAACTGGCTGGCTAGTCTCGTGTATTTCGTGTGTGTGTGTGTTTGGGTGTGTGTATGACGCTGGTTATTTTGGCACCGATGCCAACGTCTTCCCCGCAATGTTACGAGCCCATAGCGTCACCGCTAGCATCCAGTCGTCGACGTTGTCTCCGTCGTTCCCTTCAACCCCTCCCGCCTAATGGCCTCGAACTTTGGCCACTTTCGTTAACTTTACAAATCCTTCCATTAACCACCACCGAGCGCGATGTTCGTTGAGATTTTCGTCGCGCGGTATTCTCGTTTCTCCATCTATTCGTGTATCTCGGACAGGGTAATTGGCCGGTTAAATTTACAAAAGCGCATGGTTTTTTTTTATTATTATTTAGACGACTGTCTTCGGCGGGAGAATCCTTTCGATCGAGGCTTGTCAGCCGATAACTCGAATTTATTTTATTGCAGTGAAAAATCCAAGAGACGAACGAAAACAGTGGTAAGCACGAACGATCCGAAGTGGAATCAGACATTCGTCTACAACATCAGACGCTCCGAGCTGAGACACAGATCGTTGGAAATCACCGTCTGGGATCTCGTCAAATACGGAGCTAATGACTTTCTCGGTGAGGCGATAATTGAACTCGCTGCTTCGGAGCTTAACGAGAAACCTGAATGGCACTATTTGTTGGCGCATGAGGAACATCGGCATGCTGGGTAAGCTTCGAAATAATTTTTCTGATTAACGATTCTTTTTTTTATTACTAAACTTATTATTACTTAGCCGGGACACTTTTTTTTTAATTACTATTTTCGCGATTTATTTGATCTGCTTTTTTTTCCAACTCCAGTTATTATCCGGACCCACTCGACGACATGGTGATAACACCGGTGGATTGTCACCTGAGCCCACCGTCGACGACATCGAGACTGAGCGACTCCGATACATCGGAATGCGACATAACCGACTGCGACGTATCCAGGGAACAAAGAAGAACGGCTGACGGTGCGTCTCTCAGCAGCAGGGGTAGTTCGTCCAGGTGAATTTCTCTTTTTCATTTTATATGACGAAATCTCTAATATGTTAATCTCTCCTCGTCGATCTTTCTCTCCTTTTCCACAACGACCCCCTCCCCCCCCCTCGATCTGTTTATCTACTTTCTACTTCTTATCGGTAAGCGGTTCCGGGTTTCGTGAGCGAGTACGTGTCGAGCTCGATTATATAAGGAAGCCGGAACTATTTTTCAAGATTCGAAATTATTGAGTCGACGAGAGTTTCGTGACGTAGAGACTCTCGTGCTTGCCCTCGACTGTGTTCTCTTGTTCGGGTTTATATATATGTATATATATGGGGCATTCCATTCCATTTCGACCTGGGTCTAACCCTTCACATATTGGATTGGGTCCACGGTTTTTTATATGACTGAACTAACTCTCGAAAGCAGTCAGATTTTTTACCAGTTTTTTTAAACATTATTTATAATGGTTTATGATGTAAAAAAATGAATTCCTTGATCGTCACAATTTAAAAATCTGAAAAAATGCTGAAAAGTCTTGTGTCATATTCAAACAAATTTAAGATTTGAGCCGGAGTGGGTCTGCGTCACCTTCTATTCATTTTCGGAAAAAGCACTGAAAAAAATTAGAAAAAATCAGTCCATCATGGGTTATCGCGTGACCAGTTTTATATGCAACATTGCACTTTTGGGATTTTTTTCAGAATTTTCCAATCGGTCTTTTTTAAACTTACAACAAAATAAAAACTCTTCGAAAAAATCTGAAACAATTTCCAAAAATGTACTGTTGCATAAAAAATGGTCCATCGATAACACATGATCGATTGATTTTTTTCTAATTTTTTTACTGTTTCGAAAAAAATTCGGCCAAAATCGAAGATGACGCCAACCCATTCCGGCTCAAATCGTAAATAATTTTATATACGACACAAGACTTTTCAGAATTGTTTCAGATTGTTATGATTGTGGCGGTCAAGAAGTTGATTTTTTTCATAATTAATTATAAACCATTTTTTTATCTAATAAAAAATCTGACTGCTTTTGAGAGTTAATTCAGTCATACAAAAAATTGCAAGCCCAATTCAAGATGGAAAGGGCTAGACTCAGATCGAAATGGTATGGAATGCCCCATATGTATACACTAAATTTATACTGTATAGTAGACAGTGTGCTATGGCCGAGTAGTGGATGTACGCTACGAAGGAGAATCTCTGAACGGAAGTGTGCGAGCCGGCGTTTCCATCCCCTACCCAGGGTACCGAGCGTTTTAAGGATAAAACGTGCTGCGCTATGACGCTTAATTCGCTTGGCTCGCATGACCGCGGCGCGTCCTATCAATCCGTGGAACTTCAGCCATAGCTTCAGCGAGCGTTACCACCGGCGAACGGTACCGATTATCCACCGGGGAGACGACCATCTCTCTAACCGCTCAGGCGCGTACTTATTATTATTTACGTTCGCCGCAGTATATCCAATGCGGCATGAGAACTTTTCGTCGTAATACGGTCTCGGCTTTGTCCGTCCTATAAAACCACAGTAGTATTTCAACATCCGAGCAAATTGTGCCCGGTATTTTTGACAATGGGACAATCCGTCCATCATTTATAAAAAAAGGACCTTTGTAACAATTCTGCAACGCGATTAACTGCGGACGTAGCCTATGCGGGATTTCACACAATATTTATCTATCACGATCGATCGTTTATTTTATTGTTTTCACGAGCGGACAATAAATATCTTTGAGCACCGTAATTTTTTTTTTTAATTTCATTTATTAACGGTTTTCTCTTTTTTACACGATGATAACAATAGACATAGCAGTGGTTACTGTGATAGTGAGCGCGCGTATATAACTAAAGTTACAACAATCGACAACTAGCAAACAGCAGTTGCCTAATATAAATTAATTTAATTAAAATAAGAATCAACAGATTACAAAAGGCTATAACACTGTTAAAAAAAAATTATCAATTTAATGTACAATCGTAATGAAAAAGTAATATACTTTTTCATTGAAGTTAAAGTAAATTATAAAAAATTAAGTATTCACAATGTTTTTATACACTGAGCATTAATTTTCATCACAATCATACATGAAATTTAGTATACCAGTTTTTATAAAAAAATGTCCCATCCGGTACATTAAATTTCATACGATTTTTTTTTTTACAGTGTAAGCTTGAAAGAATTTATCATTAGCAATATGTAGATTTTGCGTTAGAAAAATATGTGAAAAAGAAAGTGTGAAATGGTCGTAGGTTTGCCGAGATGGCAATTCTGGCCTAAACTCGAGCGTGATCTTGATAATCGCCGAAATCATTTTTTTTTCCATCATCGATATCATCGAAGTTCTTTACGAGGAGATTTCTGGTTTCGCCAGTCACTCCGCCGATTCTCCCCGTGTTCTTCCGAGCTGCTCCCGGCATTACTTACACTACATTTTCCTCGCAGTGCGAGGATTGATGATGTTAATAATACACTCCTGTAAACACGCTTACGAAGCGTCGAATAGATTCCTCGATACTATAGATCGAATAACTTCCGTATCTGCAACATGACAGTGGGAAAATCCTCCCGGCTGTTCGGCAACTGTACGTCGAACTATTCCAAGTTCCAACATCCCCGTTTACAGGACTCTTAACCAGCCCCGTAACTGTCCTCGTAACGGTTAGTATAGTGCCGGTGTACACAGTTAAAATGGGACGAAGGTGGCGGAGCCGGCCTCGTGAGAGGTAATTGGCAATAAGGTGGGAAGCAACGTTGGCAAAGAGTCCGATGCCACCCTATCCTCTTCCACACCGATTCTCCTCTTCCTCCTCGCCCCGCGGGATTATCCGCGAAGGAATTTCTCGATCTCGACGCGTGCACTCGCCAATAACATTTCCCCTCAAAGTTGAACTGTATCATTCACGAGTCGAAATATCACTAACGATGGTGCAAAAAAAAAATAAACATGGATATAAAAAATTCATAAGTTTTTATGCACGAGATCGACCTACTAAATTTGATCGGTCCGCGCATAAAATCTTCGTTGTCAAAGGGTACGATGCAACCTACTCTCACACCAAGTCTCTTCACTCTCCACGTCCTGCGCAATTATCCCCGCGGAATTTGTCGATCTCGAAGTCTGCACTCGCCAATCCCCTCAAAGTTACACCGTTTCACTAATAACCCTGAAAAAAAATATATATATATATATATATATATATGCACAAAATAATTACGTTTTTGTGCACGAGACCGGCCTATTAAATTCAATCGGTTCGTAGATAAAAGGTTTCCCTCAAACTTAAACCCCTTTCCCTCGAACTGTTTCATACACGAGTCGAAACATCACTAACGACACTTATAAAAAAAATGCAAAAACAAATTTATATATAAAGTTATTGAGTTACTATGCACGAGACCGGTGTACTAAATTCAATCAGTTCGCGCATAATAGCTTCAAATACGGTATACAAATTTTCATACGTAATTCTTTTTATTTACAGTGGGGTTCAACGTTCGATGCATCTATCTAGATATTCAGCCTCCATACACACATATACATATATCCACATATCTCGTATCTCCTATATACCGCCGGTTATCTTCAACCAAGTATAGCAATACCGGATGAACTTTTCAATCCTCTCCATATTCCTCGAACCGACGATTCCAGCCATCGTCGCCCACGCACACGCCTTCCGCGAACTTCATTCCAGCAACGAAAAACACGAAAACTCTCCCCACGTCGAGTCTCGCAAATTTCAGAATCGCGATGTGCGAGAGAGCATATTATTAGCGTGGGAGGAAACTCGGGGAATCCATGAGTTTCCTGAATTTACCGGTGAGTCATCGATGACTATCCCGAATCTCGATCTGTGTTCGTGGGGTTGTTATGCAGATTAACAGAAAAAAAAACCCCTACGAGTATTATCGAAATTCCACCGTTATCGGAAGAGTTCGATACAAGAGAGCGAGAAATCCAGTAAAATATTTGTCGGTTTCTTTTTTTTTTGCCGCAGCAATAGCGCAAGAGCGTCCCGCTAAACTTTATTCAAGCGTCGAAAAAAAATGTAAACTCCTCCGCGTCGAGTCCCGCAAATTTCTGAATCGCGATGCGCGAGAGAGCATATATTGTTAGCGTGGGACAAAACTCGGGGAATTCATGAGTTTCCTAAATTAACCGGTCAGTCATCGATGACTATCTCGAATCTCGAGCTGTGTACGTGATGTTGTTATAGAGATTAGGAAAAAAAAACCCTTTCGAGAATTATAGAAGTATTCCACTGATATCCGAAGAGTTCGATACGAAAGAGCGAGAAATCGAGTAGCATTTTTTTTGTTTTCTTTCTTTTGCCGCAGTAGTAGCGCAAGAGCGTCCCGCGTCGTCCCACCATTCTCGTGCGCCCTTCCAGAGTGGAGAACACACACCAGCGGTACCAGCAGCAGCGCTGCCACCGTCCTCTTTTTCCTCCGTAGCGCGGCATAATGTGGCTCCGTCATTCTGACGTAAGCCTCGAGTTTGAGAGAGAGGGTGGGACGTACAGTGAGGAGAGAGCGAGACGGAGATGGAGGCCGTAGTAGTAGTAGTAGTAGCGGCGGAATGCGCGACTCCACGACGTGGAGAACGAGGAGACTCGGTGGGCGAAAGAGCGAACGAACTGGACTGAATAACGTGAGAAAGCGAGACGTTGGTCGAAAGGGGTTGGGGGTGGGGGAGGAGAAAGGGGGTTGGTTGAAAGCATCGGGGGCTGAAGAGAGCCGGAGCGAGGGAGTTGGAGATAGAAACGCGAACCGGGGTACAGAGAACCAAGTTATAAAACTGGGCAACAAGCCAATTGACATGCCAGTTGGCCTGCAACCGCCGTTGGCTGCGGAGTCACCCCCAAAAACTCGTTCGCGGATCCTCTCCGTAACACTTTCTCCCTATCTAGTTTAACGTTGTACATCGAAATTCCTAAATTATAAAATATTTTACGAAAAAAAGAGAAGAAAAAAGAAATATTCGAAAAAAAACTATATAAACAATGACGAACGATCGTTATATGTGAGTGGAACATAAAAACAAATTACTTCCGTAATTACCTCGTTAACACTTTCTCTCTATCTAGTTTAACATCGTACATCGAAATTCATAAATTATAAAATATTTCGACGAAAAAAAAGAAGAAAACTAAACATCCGATAGAACCTAAATAAACAATGACGACCGATCGCTACATGTGAGTGAAAAATTAAAAAAGAAATACTTTAAAGTACAAACGTGAGATCACGAAAAAAATATGCTTCGCTTTGTGTGACTTGTAGTATTATGTAAACTCTGCATTTTTTTTGCTTGTGATTAAATAATTTGTCGAAAAATGTAACGAGAGTGTGGAGTGTTGATTATTGTTATTATCATCCGAAGGACAAAAATTTGTAGCTCGCTAATTAGGCCTGCGGGGGGAGGGGAGGGAGGAGGTGTGTAAGATAAAGCCTCGCAAGAGCAACCGCAGGGCTTATCTTGGCATCAGCGTATGCAGTGTGTCTAAAGCTATCTCTGTCGTTGAAGCGCAAGAAGAGCCGAATTGTTCTTCACGACGGCTGTTCGGCTTCGTTCCGCTCTCGATTCCCTCACACTCCATAAACGTCTCTGCCACGATGTGTTTCTGTCGCGTGCGCGAATCTCATCTTCGCTTTCTTGTACTCGTGATTTCTCATCTCCTTCGACGTGCCGAGCGATGTGTCCCTAATTGCTTCGGCTCGTTAAATCTCCATTCGGCGAACACCTTCGCCGCTCACACGTGGGACCCTCGCCGACTTCACTACGGCTGCATTACTATCCGATATCTTGGTTGTTCGATTTTTTTTTAATTCAATTTAATCTTTTTTTTAGATAGTTGTACCGTGGAAATAATTTGATCGTCGATTGTCGCGTGTGTTCGGCACGAGGTTCCGCAGTCTCCCTCGAGAGAGGGAAACTGGTAGCTTGTGTGTATCGAGGAGAGCCAGCGTGCGTCGACTCGGCGCATTGACCCGGTATCATGGCGAACACAACGGCGGGGACGCTTCACGAGGAACGCCGAAGGTTGATAAAAGCGAAGAGGATAATCGGAATGAGAAGGGAAGAAAAAAATCGTGGAGAATCATGTTGGTTTATATATCGGGAACAGAGATAACGAAAAAGAATCATACAGATGGAATAACGATAAGAAATATAGCTCGAGGATAGTTTCTTTTTTCGCTTATTTTATTTTATACGATAAAGAGGTCGAAGAGAGACATTCCGCAGCGGAAGACCAGCTTGGCAGTAGCATCGGGCGCTTCGGGGTGGTATAAAAGATACGCACGACCAACGCATTGACGATTCGTGCCACCTCGAAAGCTTTAGTCGCGCTCGTTCTCGGTTCGTTATATCGTAATCCCGGCTGGCCTCAATCCGACAAATCGGCAGTCATTAATGCACCGGATCGCGGTAATGCGCTGGATAATTGAAACGCCGCGACGCGTACGCGAAGGTACGAATCTCCAGGGTAGGGGGTGGAAATTATGGCCGCATCAAAAACAGCCGGATGCATAAGCACGTCTGGTTGTTCGAAACAGATTAGTCAAATAAACAAATAAAAAAACTAAGGGTCAGCTTGTCTTTTCCGTCGAGGAAGTTACGAATAAGTAAATTTAGGTGTAAAAAGTAATGTTCGTTATGGAAACGTCCGGTCGGGTCGAAACTTTCTGCACATATTTAATAAAGTTCGATATATCGTCTAACAGGATCACCTAAAAAGGTTTCTCACCGATGCATTGATAAGTCCGTCGACGGTTGTTCGTTTATCTTTCTTTCTACTCTCTGCCGACTCTCTTTCTCTTAATCTGTCTCTCCCTCTCGAGAGTTTTCTCGTTTTTTTTTTCGATGCAGAAAAAACGGTAGGGTATCATTCAAGCCGAACTCATTTTTGCTAAAAAGTACGCTACGCTGCCAAAAACCATACGTTTCAATATTAGCTGCGTAGCAGCTGCCGGTTTGGAGATCCCATTTTTCGACCGAGAGTGACTTCATACCGGAAATTCGACGCTTCCGATTTGAAATTCTCATTTTTTATCCGGAAGTGACGTATTTTCGACAGGCAGTAAAAAATTATTTCATAAAATCGGAATACGAAGTTTCATAAAAATAATGTTGTTAAATAAGTCACAAACTCGTTTATTCAGGTTTGATGAAACAATTTGTCCTTTTGTTTCCCGCGTCATTAACTATTTTAGTTTGTACTTTTGTTTGTAAAACTAGAGCCGGATGGTGAGATCGGAAAATTAACAAATAAAAGAATGTAGACGTTTGTGAATAATAAGTTGTTGTAAAAAGTACATACTTGACTTTTTATGTTATTATTTTCAATTGAAAAATGAGATTTTCAAACTGGAAGTGACGTATTTCGCGTATGACGTAACTTCCGGTCGAAAAATGAGATTTTCAAAGGAGAAGTGACATATTTCCCCTATGACATGTACGTGTACATGGTGTTTTTGCATCCTAGTTATATTTTTGGCGGAAATGAGTTTGGTGTAAATGATAGCCTACCGAAAAACACTGACCGAGCTGCTGACCCTTTCGAGTTTTTTAGTTTCGTTAGCAACACGCTCTCTGGAACGCTATCGAAATTTTTGGCAAGCGCGAAATCTGTGTCAGCCAAATGAAGAGAGGAAAAAAAGTAAAAGAATTAAAAAACAAAACACCGTTGCGCCAAGAGAGCGTGGTGAAAAACTAGACTCGCGGAAGTAAAATTGTTATCGAATTGTCTGCTGCGAGATACCAAACGAAAAATCCAGTTTATTGATCTGCCATCGTTCCAGTCATAGAAAAAAAAATTATATTTTTAAATCTATCGTGTGTCGCGAACGGCCAATTAACGGTCGTCGCGTCAAAAATGATTTTCTTTTAATTCTGTGCTTTGTTATTATTTTTTAGGTTTCATAATATGCCGTCAAATTATAAGCGGTACGGCAAATTCAATTTTATATTACTTATTATTCATTAAAGAGAAATATAACGTTCCATTCACCCGCAAGACACCTCGTCTCGCATCTTCACTCCTAGTTTTAGCGTCGCAGTATTATGTTAATTTTATTTTTCAAAAATCAGATATAAAAAAAAATATTCCATAAAATTCATTCATGCTTGAAGTTCCATTTGCTCGTTACACTGGACCACTTTGTTTCCAATACGAGACCATAAGGGCCTTTATGTTTGTGTCATTTAGTTGTTGCAATATCGAAACTGTTATCACGATGTATTTTTTTTTTCTTTTTTTTCAATAATTAATTTATGTATAGTGCAATTATTTTCTGCAACTTTGCCGACGCGTGTCAAGGGAAACGAGGTCGAACAACGTAACGAAAGTAAGGGGTCGTTTCTTCGGCAGAGAGACTGTTTTGCATCAAAGCCATCGCCTGGATAAATTATACGATTGTCGCCTCGTCGGGGTTCGACATCGATTCCCTTGTACCACGCTGTCGGCCCTGCCGCCCTCTTCCTTTTCTTTCTTATATATACTCTCTCTACCTTTCTCGCTCTTCTTCTTCTCTATCTGTTTCTCTCTGTTACCCAGCCTCGATTGCCGGGAGAGAAAATTAGGTCGAGGACCGAGTAGGTTACGATTAGCGGGTCAGAGGACGCGCGTAGACAACGTTTCGATATACACATATATATATAGAC
>JAPYZD010002654.1:0-35169 GCA_030522725.1 Ichneumoninae sp. B BG-2022a
CTCAGTACCTTTAGTATACATGATTTTTTTCAGATTTTTGCACCATCAAGAAGTACTTGCAATTTTCTCTTATTGTTGTCGAACTTATGCGAAGTCAGCACGCAGCGAGACTCCCTCCTTAAGGCTCCTCTTTTGATCTCCGTAGTCGTTTATTCATGATAACTAGACACGAACCGATGTAATTATAACAATCTTTTTTGACGGTCCTTGCTTCGCACGCAATTGGCGATTGTCCATAATTCGAAACACGTTAAACATGCGAATTTAGAAGCAGCGGTCAGCTTGTTTAGTCGGATCTCGGTGGCGCAGAGCCACGCGTGTCGAAAAGAACGCCATCATCATAATCTTAAGAAGCCGAGAGCCGAAGAAAAGGTGGTGATCCGGTCTCCTCGTACACCGCTGGTGATGGTTGCAAAAATAGAACGGGCGGCCCTCCGAGAGCAGCTGCCCTTTTTGGTCCTGCTCCTGCTGCTGCTGCTGCACCCGGGGGTCAGGGCCGGCTAGTTTCATCGCACGTGTTCCTCGAAGGCAGGTGGTTGCCGCGTCGTTAAGCAATCGCCGGCTCCCCCTCGCACCGAAAAAGCCGAGATTTTGTACAGCGTCGATTTACCAGTGCCACTGGTAGGGAGGGGGGGGGGGAGAGGGAAGAGCGCGATGGAAATTTCTAGGTGGAATAATCAAAGCGAGGCAGGTGGAAAAATAATCGAGCCAGATTTTTTTCATAAAATTGCGAACACCTATTTTTCATACTAAAAAAAAAGAAAAAAAATGAAATAGCGGAGGAAAATTGAGGGACACATTTTTTTAGTAGACCTGCTAAAAAAAACCCTTTTAGTTACTTTACCCGTTATAAAACAAAACAAAACACCAGTGCCACTGGAAAGAAGGGAAAGAGCGCGAAGGAAATTTCTGGACGGAATAATCAAAGCGATGTAGGTGTAAAAATAATAAAAACAGATTTTTTAAAAATGAAATTACGAACACCAGTTTATCACACTAAAAAAATATGAAAAAAATTAAATAACCGAGGAAAATTAAAGATCACATTTTTTTAGTAGTCCTGGTAAAAAAATACTATTTAGTTACTTTACTCATCGTAAAACATTGAAAAAGTGAAACACACTAATTATCTAAATTACTCCACTTTTATTATTACTATTGCTATTTTTAAAAAATTGAATCTTAAAGCATTGGTAATGTTTTAAATAAATCGGATAGTGGTTATCACTGTTTCTTTCGTATGTCGAACCGACATGAAATTATGAGTATGTTTCGGAGCAGGTGATGGCTACGGCGATCGTGCTGACCGGTTTCAAAACCCAAGTCCGTCGCGTATCCTCGGCTTACTGCCGGTTAATAAGCCGTAATGAGGAGGCAGTCGAGGTGAAACGAACAAAAAGAAAATGAAAAAAAATATCGAAACAAGAAGTGTGTCTGTGTCGAGAATCCGACGATAAATCTCGTGCGCGAAATACTACCCGAAATTGCGATACGGTCTTCCGGCGATGCGAGACGTGTAAGAGGGACGGGGAACACACAGCGCCACCGGTCTCGCGAGCAGGTGCAGCACGAGCCCGGTCTTGCCTGCTATGATATTCTGGAGATACGACCAAACCGAATCGATAATATCCTCGACTTTTGTCTTCAGACGCTTCGCGCTTTACCTTCGTATTTTTAATAATTTTTTTTTCCGTTCGTACATTCGTGTCTGCGGTCGCCAGTTTGGAGTTGCGAAGCACTTTCGTGACGGTGTCGAGTCTCGTAATTTTTAACTTTTTTTTATCCTGTCGTATAACGAATGCGTTCCCATTTTTAGATCGCCGAGAGGACAGCGAGATGGAGGAAATTTCAATTTTATCCCTGAATTTGTAGTGCCTAGTTGAAAAAAAGGCCTTTGGCAAGAGCGGAGCGGCTCGAGCGAGTTGTTTAAAAATTGCGAGAAATAATACACAAAATAATTGAAATATCCCCGAACTTGGGAAAATAAGTCATGACACGACGATTAGGAAAATTATACGCTTCGACGAGACAAAGTCGTGCGGCTGATGATCCGGCTCGGAGACGTGAAGTTGTTTCTCGCTCGAAGATATATCGCTTTTAATTATATCATTATAAGGAATCATCCGTTGTAGGGCTGCACGGATAATTTTAAGGTGGGGCTAAAGATCAACGTAGCCTCAAAATGTTTTGAATCCATTTTTTCTCCGAAATGGTTTCATAAAATAAAAAACGAATTGCTGGTCGCATTGCCTATTCGATTAACCCAGTGAGCCCCGCAATTCGCTTTTCACTTTACGAAATCGGTTCTGAGAAAAGTGCATTCAAAATTTTAACTCCGTTTCTCGCACGCCCTTAAGGAAAATCGACATTTTTTAAGTCGACTGTCCAAAAATAAAAATAAAAATAAATAACGCTAAAAATCGCTATAATTCGCTGCGACAACGGTGCAAGGGTTCGGGTCGAGGGATGTGAAAAGCGAGCGGAGCCGTTCCGATTCTGTGCGTGGCTCTCGGTCCACCCCCGGCTATCCTCGGGAACGTCCTCGCGACAATAGAGGTGTATATAAGTCTTGACACAAAAAGAACCTGAAGAACGCTCGTGCAGTTTCGAAGCTCGGGGATTCTTTCGAGGCGCTCTGCCGAGAAGGACGACTACTCGGAGCGTGCACTGAAATACATAGCCCGCGTATATATATATAGGTACACATATATAAAACGATCCAACACACTGAGGGACTCTCTGGTGTTCCTTTCTTTTCTTTCTTTCACGGGCAAATCAGATCCGCTGCAGCTTCGTATATAGACACGACGAGTAGCCGAGCGCGAAGAAGCAGCAACAGTTGGCGATGAGGAAAACATCTGCCGCGGTTCGCGCGGGCGCATGCGCAGACTGTACAGGTACAAAATCTGCCAGACAGGGATTCTCAAGTGCAAACGATCTTGAGATCGTTTCGAGATCGAGACGGAAAAATTATGTTCCATCCACCCGATGACTGTATATTTTTTATTTATCTTTATACTTTATATTTAAACAAAATCTATCTTGCGTTCGATTTCTGTCGTCCAATAATGGCAAAAGAAATATTGCGGTAGAACAAAAATCGCACATGGAAAATTTCATCATTAGTTTCAATTTCATACAGTGCAAAGTATTTCTGCATTTTACTATATTCTGTTTGTCGACAAATGTATTAACATAATAACAGGGTAATTTTTTTATTGTTTGCTTCCTCATAGAGGAAGCTTTGTTTTTTGACTATAATAATAACAGCAATAACGAGTTTGGATGTGAGGAACGACTTTTCGTTCGAGCAACGAGCGGATTTGTTACTCGTTTAACAATTTAACATACATGCTTACGAAACATAACAATAAATTTGCTCATTCTGGTTTTACAAAGTCACTTTTTACGTTTACTCGTGCGGTTTGGCAATTTTTTTAACAACAATTTTAGCTTTTATTGCAAGCAAAATTATTGATTTTAAAAAATTAAGAAGACCTCCGTTCGTTGATACAAAACCGATAGCCAGTGCGGATCGAGTTGATAATCAGGGATGAGAACCACCCTTGATGAACGGAAGCCACCCGTCCGTTCGGGGTGACGAAACGTATTTACGAGCTTCCTAACGATGCGGTTATCTCGTGTCCGAAAACCTTTCTTCGTTTCGACGTTGCGATATTTCCGTGACCGCGAGTCTTAGGCCCGAACCGCCCCGTTCCTTTCAACGTCTCTATACAATAGTCATAGTCATAAAAAAACCACCTAACAGATAAATTAAAGAGGACGTAAGTTAAAAAAAGTTTCTCCAGAAAAAAATATAATCGACAATAATTTTTTTTTAAATCAATTAAGTAAATAAATTAACAAAAAGAAAAGGTTTTTGCACGATCGGTAGTGGGAAGAACTCACCAAAGATTAATCGGCGAGGAGTCCGGAGGCAACAGAGAGAGAACAGATTAGCGAAGTTAAAGTGAGGGGGCGAGAAGGTTGACTAATCGACATCAATTGCAAGAGCGTGCGACTCTTGCAATGGTAATTCGCGGCGGGTAGAGGAGCGGGGGGGAGGGTGGGGTTGGCGCATGTGCTAGTATGACTCAGCCGAAAATTACACATCTTATCCGACGAAAGGGCTGCGACCCCTCCCGTTACACTCGCGCACCATATTTGCCGCACGTAATACACGATAAGTACAGAGTGTTGCCGCTCTTTCTCATGCAAATTCGTCGGGTCACCTGAACTTTCGGTTAGTCACACTCGCGGCTCTCAACTGGTTACCTCGTCTCTAATTCCACCGGGCTTACATTGTTCGGGCTAAAAAAAATTCTAAAAAGTTTTCCGGGTCGCGGTCGTCCGACGGCCGATAAAATAACATTTAAAAAATTGCCAAATCATGGAAACTAAAGTGAATTGCGATTTTTATATATTTAACAAAAAATAAAAAAATTCTCGCCGCAGTTAGAATCTCGTTACTGGTTACAAGAACGAAATGCCTTCACGTGAACGTAGATCGCGTAATTGCCGGGCACCGCGAAGGACGTCAAGCTTAGCGAGATCCTTGTGCGAGACTTTAGAAAGGCACGCTCCCGGGGCTCGACCGTTAATATCAGTCTTGTCTATAAATTGAAATTGCGAAGAAGGAAGTTTGTACGGAGTTCGCGGTAAATGTTTGAAAAAAGAAAAAAGAAAATATGTAATTTCGACGACTTCCGTGTACAGAATGTGTCAGGTATTTGTGGTGAAAATTTGAGGCCTGGCGCGTTGTTCTCCGAACGGTGAAAGAAAAGTATCTTCCTCTCACGAGCGGTTGTCCCACGCGCCTATTAAATAGTAACACGGAAAGGCCTTCGAGTACGACCGAACTGCAGAGATAGGGATTGAACCGGGTCACGCGGATACCGGGATAGACGGTTAACAGACTATTTCCTCCGCTGTGTTGCATATGGTTGTACCGGTTAATTAATTATTTGAACAGACACGAGCAGTGCTGCGGTAGCGCTGAGAAACAATTATCGGCTTTGCATGATACGACAGGTGAAAAAAAGACAAACGAAAAACGGTGAATGCGTGAAGTGGAACGTCCCTCTCACCATTGTGTGGATTATCCTGCGGCATTTAGAACTTGCGAAAGGTCATTCGGTGTTAAAATCTGGTCCTGGTTGCGAGTAGTTTTACATTTGCGTTCCGATGCACCGGCACGTTTTATGGCAATTTTGTGGCACGATTTTTTTGTGAAATTGAAAACGAAACTTTACGGTTCGGAATTGACGAAATGAGTGGAAATTGGGACGATTAATTAGGACAATAAGTAACGCATCAACGATCAGAGAGACGAACAGTTTTTAACAATTCTCGTCGTCATACAGAGTGTTTGTAGGATGACCAGTTGTAAACGTCCACTCAGTTTCATTAGGAATATTTTTTACCGGGACGGAGAAGCGACCACCCAGTTGCAACGAATTGGAAAAAAAGCCCCTTCATTGAACGTTGATTAACTTTTCCCTATTTTCCCTGAGAATTTCTCCGACCCAACATCTTTCGGTGTTAAAACCCGGTCCTGGTTTCGAGTAGTTTTACATCTCCGCTCCAATGATCCGGCGCATTTTATCGCAATTTTGTTGCACGATTTTTCTGTGTGACCAAAAATAAAACACTACGATTCGGAATTGACGAAACGAGTGGAAATTGGGACAATTAATTAGGCCAACAAGTAACGCACCAACGATCAAAGACACGACCAGCTTTCAACAGTTCTCATTGAAATACAGAGTGTTTGTAGGATGACAATTTTCCACCGTCCATTCAGTTTCGTTTGGAATATTTTTTACCGAGACAGATAAGCAATCACCCAGTTGCAACGAATTCTCAAAAAGTCCCTCAACAGAACTTTGATCAACCTTCCCCAATTTTCCCCGGGAATTCCTTCGACCCAACAATAATCTGGCATTCCAGAATCTCGTTGAAAGTGTCGACGAGTTAGGTGCCGAATCTAGCCGAAACAAACTGCCCAGTTGGAACGAATTGTAAACAAGTCCCTGAACTGAACGTTGACCAACATTCCCCAATTTTCCTCGGGAATTCCTCCGACTCGCCAGCAATCCAGAACCCAAGAATCTCGATGAAAGTGTCTTCGAGCTAGTTTGCCAGAGCAAGTTTGTCAACCCATCCATCGTTGAATTCGTCCCATCGAGGTCTGGCCCAGGTACCGCCCGCGGCGGGTCCACCGAGCCGTGTACCTGCGATCCGGCCGAAGAGGAAGCAGCATCGCTCTCCGGATTTTCTCGTGCGCTTTTGAGAGACACTGCGTATCTGAGCCGAGGAGCGCCACGCGACCGGGTCGTCCGGTCGGCCAGCTCGCCGGCGGCTGCTGCCGGGTGTTGTTGAAATCAACGTGGTGGGGTTCCTTCGACCGCTATAACCGTGAAGGCTTATGCCTTCAGTCGACTCTCGGCACTCACTGCGTCGAGTCTGAGATTTCGTTTAATTCGCAAAGATTCGAAGGTGTTCGACCGTATATCGGGTGCGCCATCGCTCTCCGCGATCGCACACGGAAGACCACACACCTACGACCGAAGTCCCGATTAACTTGGCCGTGAAAAGAGTCTGCATTTTTCGCTTCCGGTTCGCGCGCGGATCGGACCATCAGCAGCTAGGACGAGATCGTGTCCGAGCTGCATCGGAGGACCAACCAAACCTAACAACTATCCGGTAGTCATTGAGACCGGAGCGGGTCAAAGAAGTGGAAAGGACAAACCCAACCGTGAACCACGTCAAGGCTGCAGCGGACAACGGGATCAGCCACGGGGTCAAAGTTCAACGAGAGTTCACTGTCGCGCTCGTAATGCCGTTCGTGGACGACCTCGTGCTTCGTGCTACAAACGAGGGGACGACTTAGATTTCTTTTCGCCGGTCGAACGACAGCCTCGAGCGGGCAATTTGTCAGATCGGAGCCAACACTTGGACGCGGGGCAGAGCAGAACGTTGCGATGTGGCAGAGGAACGAACTTTGGGGGGAGTTATGAAAATTGTCGATGAGCCATTGAGAGATCGATCGGAGCTGCTGGTCCCCTTGTCGGAGAACCGGAAGAACCGTGCGAGCGATACAAAGACCGACGCGGACTCCGAGCTTTGACATCGGACGAAAGTGGCGGCGGGAAGAGACACGGAAGATTCTGCGGAATAAAAACAAAAAGGGGGGAAGGTTGGATGAAAACGGTAACAAGAGTGTAACTGGAAGGCTGGGGAGTGAGAAGCCGATACACATACTCGAGAGACCTCCACGTAGAAAGGAGTCGGTGAGCGCGAGTGAACGAGGACAGGGAGAGGATCGAGCGAGGTTCGCGATTATACGAAGAGGGAAAGAGGTTCTCTAAGCAGATGCAGGAATGCCGGACTGGCGCCGCGTCGGGTTTAACGTGAAACAAGACGAGAAACGAGAGGGACGAGATTAAAACGGTAGTAGCCGAGACCGTTTTGAGATAAAGAGGCGAATATAGTAGACAACTTGCTTGCGATGCACGTACGACGAGATCGGCGAAACATCGAGACCGAAAAGAGGCGACGTTGAACGTCACGGCTCAAACTCCCGAGATCTCCCGAGGTTCGCGAAGTGAACCGCGCTCTCGAGGTTCGTCGGCTCAGAAAGACTTCGACATACACATATATATATGCACCCGAAGGCCTCCAAACTGTGTCTCTCGCGAGCCTGAGATTATTTTTGGATTTCCTTGTCGTTTGTCAACGATTTTTCTTTTTGGTCGAATATTTTTGTTTTTTGCTTCGTAACGGAAACGACGAAGGAAGGCAGCTCCAACGGTTAAGCGTTTGTCTGACGATAGAAGAAGAGGAGGAGGAGGAGGAATCAGAAGCCGTGACCGATCGAGTCGTTCGTCACCGAGTAACCGAACAGTCTTCGTCCGTTCTTATCTCAAAGACGGCCTCGATGTTGCGGTCTCGCGGGATTCGCAAAAAAATTTCGTGACTTTCGAGAGAATCGGGGGTAGATAAATTTTAAGGAAAGAAGCGCAAAGCAAAGAGAGACTGTCGAACCGTAAACGGTGAAACGCGTTTCGGTGTTCAATTCACAAAAGCCTGATAATGCTGTGCGGTTCGTTCAGGAAGAAGAGAAGGCATCCGGGCGACGAGTATCGATTGGTTAGATCGAACCCCGTTCCGATCGTCATATCCTGCAAGGAAAGTTGCCATATCTCACCGCGAAGCAGAGCCAAGTCCTCCTCGTCGGTTGCCACCGTCCGGTCGTCCCTCATTAAAGATCTTCTGCAATCGGTAAGTTTGGTCAAGTATTCGGAACGGCCGTGTCTATCAGAATCCATTGTCTCTTGTGGCTATTAAATTCAACGGGGATTATTAATTCTCCCTCTTAGTAAGCCTTTCAAACATTTTAGAAGAGCTCTTTAGAAATTTCCACGAGGCAAAAAGGTTTAGGGCGACAAAAGAATTTTTTACTCGCACTGAAAAAAAATTCGCTTGCAGGCTGCCGATGAAAAAAAATGCTTGTTTCAATTATTCTTTCAATCCTTACAATTCCATATGATATTGAAACAACAACAGCAAGACTGTCAAGGTGACATGTTATCGTTTCAATCCGGTATGAAATTGTACGGATTCAGAGTAGAATTGAAACAACGTTTTCACTTCTTTGGCAGCCCGCAAGCAAATTTTACTTGATTTAGTGATTTCTTTTTTTCTGTGCATCTAATATTGACCAAACCCTTCAAAGTTCGGAAATAACAATAATAATAATAATAATAATAATAATAATAGAATTATTATTATTTATATTATTATTAGTACAGGGAAAAATGGGAAAATTTGTTACATTTTCTAAGGAATGAAAAGCAAGCGTGCCAAAAACTATGGTATGGTATTACCGTACCTTTCCTCGAATTCCCTAAAGCCCTAAGCTCGTCTCACTACCGTTCCTTCTCGTTTCCCGCGAGACTCGTAGTCGCGTTGCTCTCGTTTCGGTCTAAATCCGGCGCGGAGGCGCCCACCGGTCGGGGCACGAAGCTTTTGCCTCGCTCTCGCGCGCATCGCCGGTGGAGACCAGGAGAGATCTGGCATGCGGTTGGCTTCGTGGCCACAGCCACACGAGGGATAACGACACGAGAAACGCGAAGGTACAACCACGGCCTCGTATAGGTTACTTTAGGTTGGGACGCTATACGGCAAACTCCGCGAACTTCGCCTTATAAGGCTTCGTCCTTTTCGGGAAGACGTCCGCGTTCAACCTCGTCGTCGTTCCCGTCGCCAACTAGAATTTCTTTGTTTCACCTTCACTCAGATTTATTTTTGTCTCGTACGCTCGACGACGACGACGATGCTTTTGCGAGAATTTTTCTTCTTTCATTTTTTTTTTGTTCCTGGTTTTTATCTCGATCTGCGTTCCGGAAATTGGATCCCACGAGACCGGCATCGCTCCGTTTGATAAGTGTTCAACTCGCCAGCCACAATATTTTTTTTTTCTTTCCTTCTCTAAATTTAATCTAAAATACGATCCTGTCGGGCAGCTATTTCTTGCATGTCTGTGCGACGTTGATAAATGTAAGTCGTGATAAAAAATAAATGGGTTTTATGTGTCCCCTGCTAACGCCGTTTAAACAAATGAAAATTGTCTCATTGTTCGAATGTCCTCGGGAGCCTTGACTTTCGCTGACTAATTATAAAGCGATTTATTATTATTATGCCGCTTCTAAAGTGGGGGCAAAAAAAATGAACGAGGGTAAAATTCTTGGCGGGTTCGTAAAGCAAGTCAACTCGGGGGCGTGTTCGACCTCGAGGAGAGAGAAAATAAAATAACGACACGAAAGGATAGCGGGCGGGAAGGAGAAAAAAAAGATTCAAGAAACGAGGACAATTTTGTCCTCCCGTCGCGCGAAAAGTAAGAGCGCTCTCGTTTGGGGCGAGTTGCAGCTTTAGCTCTTACCCAGATTATGGGAAATATATATATACATATATATATGTGTCTATGCAGCGCCTCAAAATTTCTCCGAGAAACTCTGGAGAGTCCGCTCCGGCGAAGTAAAATAGTGGAAGGGGTGGCCGCGCGATGAACAAGAGAACAAGAGCAATAAGAAAAATAAGAGGTATAAAAGATCAAGCGAGGTCCAGCTCAGCGAGAAAGTAAGCTCCGCGAGAGATATTGTAGGTAGAGGAATGGAGTACAGGATGGGAACAAAAAAAAGTCGAGAAATAAGAGAAGAACGGTGTACAAGTCGCTACCCCCCCCCCACCTACCCCACCCTCCGCCCGTTTTTTTCCGTAGCAATTTGTGTACCTTCGGCCCGGTTCTTTGTTCGTTTCTCTTTTATTTTTTTATTCTCTCGTTTCTTTCTTTTATTCGGTGTGCTTTTTTTCCCTTTACTTTTCGACTCGCCGCTCACCGCATCGCGAATATCTTCGCGAATTCCTCCGTTGCACCGCGTCCGGGCTCTCGCCACGAGCTCCCGATCGCATGGATGTTACCTTCCAAGGGCTACTCGGTTTAGGGCGCGGTCGAGACCAAATCGATGCGACCACTGAATTATAGTTTTGTAAAACTAATAGGCTGAAAATATAAGGAAAGACAAAACAGTTTTTTCCGACTTCGCTCAAATAATTACATACTTGTGTGCAACGCGGGCTGAAAATTGCAGTTTTTTTCCAATGATCATTGTTAACATGTGCGCATATGCAGTATTGTTGCATTACTCTGGAAGCGCTTTTACTCCTGGGAAAGTAATGGTCATTGGCGAATATGAAGATTTAGCGACCCAAAAAATGTGGGTTTAATGAAGTCGCAAAAAAAGAATCGTATGCTACACTAAGTGAAGGATCTAGTAAAAACTACCAACCATCTAAGAAAAATTACCATAGCACATAGTAATATGGCACTAGGGCGCCACCTATGTCGGTAAGTCTCAGATTTTCCAAGAATTTTTACTATAACATCTACGAAAAATTCTTATAAACACGCACCCAGAAAAAAAATTATTTGCCGACCACCGTTTATACAATATGTTACTCAAGGTTTCGGGTAAAAGTGGGGAATATGGCCCGGTTCATATATCTTTGATTTACGTGTTAATCGAGGTGGGCCATATTCACCATTTTTACCCTAAGTAAAATATTTATTTGATTAAAATAAATATTTTACTTAAACCGAATAAACGATGGCCGTCAAATAAATTTTTTTCTGGTCGGTACTTCCTACCATAAGTGGCGCCCTAGATCCCTACTACTATGTGCTATGGTAATATCTTTCAAGCGATATAGTCATAATTACTAGATGCTTCTCTCAGTGTACACGGAACGGAGTGGATTTTCAATTGTGCGATTTGTGCCTTCCCTTCGCTCGGGCAGCAAATTTCACACGGCGAAAATCGTGCACTTTTTTACCTTGTAGTATATTTAATATATTTTATGTCGTCTACGTGCACTACAGAAAGACAATAATTATCTCCGCTAAATATTTCAGATGCCAAGCTAAGTAGAAAACTGGCCATATGACCCCTAACCATATGTCGTATTGACCGTTCCACATACAATCTTATAATTTTCGGTGCAATCATACTGTATTCCAATACGATAAAAACACATGTACTAAAAAAAAAGTTACGTCAAACGATATTACGGCTGGCCATATCAAATTTTCAGATCACGACAGACGAAGATATTTTCCGATGTAGTTGTTTCGCCAATGCGGCAGCCACGCTCCGCCGGCAGCTAAAGGCTAAGGACCCTCTTCTTCGCAACTTGACCTCGTTATCGATAGGATCTCCAATAATTTTTCCAATTATCCAACTCATCGAGAAACCAGTGAATCAGCCGATCGAATCTGGCCTCGTTAGTTCAACCCGCTCGAGCAAATTCTTCCGCGCAATTCTTTCATCACCATTTTTTTTTCTCAAGAATTCTCATAGTTTCTCGAACCGCGCGTACATGATACCGACGCAATTCCATCGAACATCCGTTGCTCTGTCCAGGAAGGCGGGGTATGAAATTGCATGCCCTCCAGAATCGCTGCTGGCTTTTAATCGGGCTAGTTCGGTCCGCGGAATCGCATACGGAGAAAACCCCCGTCGTTCGGAGAATCCTCTGATGTTCCGCGACTCCGCGCTGCGGTAGCGGCAGAAGCAACAGTGTCTCGACAGTAGCATCGGCAGCCGGCTCGCAGCATCGGGAAGAACCGCGAGATAATTCATTGGACGAAAGTGCCGAGATCGCTATCTCGGACAGTGTCCGACCCGACGGGGAGCGTAATAGTAAACTCGGATCGAAAGTGCCCCTCGCTCTCGCAATTTCGTTTCTCGCCAGCGAGCGAGGCAATTCGTTTCAATCACACGCGGTCGAGTAACAGACGGGTCCAGGGCGTTGCACGAAGTTCGCTCCGCCACCCTCCACCACCCCTTTCCTACTTCCTTGCCGTACGCGCCATGTCGCCTCGGTGCAGGCAACGACATCCGACAAGTCACCGGTGAACTGAGTCGCAGATAGAGACGAACGAAACCGATGCCAATTCTCGTCTTCTCGTGGCGCCAACCACGCGCTCGGTTATATGTGTCGCCTAATTACCTCTAATAAGCGGCGGCTCGAGCCGCGACATAGTTGCCGTCGCGGTCTGCCATTAAAGCGATTTTTTTTTTCTAAGAGCGAATAAAAATGAGATAAAGCACTTTACAGTCCACTTATTCTTGCCGGTTGGCCTATTCATACTTTGTGTATTACCTTACTCGCTTTATAAATCACTGCATAAAATCACTTATGATAATAATAATAATTCTCGTGGAGCTCGATGCAATTTCTGATATTTATCAAATCACTAAAAAAGCCAACTTTTTTTTATATCTCGGGGCAACGAGAATATGAACGGGTCAATAATCATAATAATAATGATAAAGAAATTTTAGAAATTCCAATCGAACTCGTTGAATCGCTTCGGGCACATGAAAATGCAGTGGCAGTAATTGCCTTGTGTTGTTTATCAGTCATCGATTGAACACAATTTCATATTATCGTTATTGATATATTGCAGCGATATGCAGCGATCGATCTTTTTTTTTTCACATTCATATTTAACTACGAAACAACAAGTTGCTTGCAACATGGGCGATGCGTGTATTAAGTCAGTCGGAGCGGTACAGTCCCGTCAAACGTGAGTTTCAGAGAAAATTTCTAACATTTCTCGATGGGATAAAAATTTGAAGAGAGTCAAGTATATGGGAGAAGCTGCAAAGATTATTTTTGTGAAATAATACGTCCAATTTGATATCAACAAATTGAAGGTAAAAATAATTGTTCAACAAATTACCTAGCAAATTAACTATTTTACTTAACCTTCATAAAAATAATTCGTTTATTTTTTTGAACGCGTATGAATTTTTTCAGAATTTTTTGTAATCTTTGAAACTTGCATTTTTTCACAGCTTGAACATAGAAAAAACGCGATAATCAAAGATTGCAAAAAATCTGAAAAAATTCATACGTGTTCAGAGAAATAAACGAATGATTTTTATGTAAAAATAATAGTTAAGTTGCCGGGTAATTTGTTGAACAATTATTTTCATCGTTGATTTGTCAATAACATATTGGAATTATTATTACATCAAAACATATGGTTGTTTTTTTCAGATTTTTAACCCATCGAGAAATGTTTGAAATTTTCCCTGAAACTCACGTTTGGCGGGACTGTACCGCTCGGACTACCTTCAACCGGGTCGTAGAATTCACGGACATCGGATGAATTTAGATGCGTACAACGCTTGTATATCGGAGATATTTAATATCGAAGGCTGTAGATTTGTCGGGGTTGTTCGAACGCCCACTAGAGTGGAGAACGTTGGTTTACACACGGCAGATATTTTCCACCGGTAGGATCTCCGCTGTAGGTATTCGCCGTAGGTATTACCTCCTTCAGACTCGTCGAGGCCTCGGTCCGTTCCTCCGCAGTCGCCTGTACGTGCTGTCGCAGAGGAGAGCAAGCCGGCGAGTCACTTCGCATGCCGCAGCCTTCTCAGCCGTGTCTTCGCGGCCCTACCTGCGGTGCCTAATACATCTACGTGCACGTTCGAGTGTGCGTACACTCGAGAGGAGCGCACCGGCGAGCGTACTTCGCCTTGTCCGAGATGCAAATCACCGCTCGGTGAACTCTTGGCCGGGGCACAGAGCGTTCACGGACCTTTGCCAGTACGATCGTAGAAGCTGAGAGAACGAAGCGAGACGATAATAATTATTCGCCCGGGGGCCACCGACCCACTGCCGTAACAATTTATTCGCTCGTTTATTTTACAACCGTGCGAAATACCGGTTCGATGTAATATCGACCCTTAACTGTTCCGCAGCCACAGAGCGGCATCGAGGAATGCTTTCGTGTTTTTTCAATCGTGATTTAAAAATATATATATGCATTGATCGAACTTCCGATCAATCGAATATGAGAACACACTTTTTTGTCGAACAATAAATTTGCAAACTGGGAAAAAAATGTTCCGGCGAATTGGTTATCGCGAATAACATTTCGTAGTCTGCACCGAGAAAAAGGATAGGGGAGGAAACGTTTATATAGATAGTTTCTGATTGTATATATTCAATTGGTTATTATGGTTGTAATTATGGTTGCAATCATGATTTTTTGTCATTGTTGGAACTATAGAATGTAGACAATCCCCTTGGGAACAATTTTGTACGGCAAAAAGTCAGTATTGTTGTTTGTACTATGTAATTATTTCTCAGTGTGTGCAACAACTTTACTTTTTTATTACCGAGCAATAATTCTTCAGTCGGTCTTGTTTTTTTTATGTTCATTGCAAAATTTTTTATTTTTAACCGGAGAATGATTTCCAAATAAAATTTACTTCCGACCGAAATTAGGACTCCTGCTCTCGACAATATAAACAATTTCTGATGGAATATATTCAATTGGTTAAATTATAATTATGGTTGAAGTCATGATTTTTTTGTCATTGTCGTAACTGTAAAATATAGACGTTCTCCTTTTTATGGTAAAAAAACAGTATCGTTCTTTTTACTATGTAAGTTTTTTCCTCAGTGTGTGCAACTTAGAATATTTTACATTTTTTTCACCGAACAATGATTCTTCAGTCGGTCTTGTTGTTTTTATCTTCTTTACAAAATTTTAATTTTTTCATCGGGGAAGGATTTTTCAAATTAAATTTACTTCCGACCAAAGTTCGGACGCCGACTCTCGACAATATTCCCCCAGACCCCACAGTGCACTTGTACGGAATGAAGAGATCCGGAGGAGCGAACGTTAATTCGTGCCCGGCTCCGTTACGTTATAGGATTCGGATGTACCGATTAACGGCACTAGAAAGATTAACGTCCGGATCGTTACCCGCGATATTGTACTAGGATATCCGGAGACAATATCCTGTCGCTTCGTTACACAAAGTCTTCCGTTTCCCCGAGCGTTCCCCGCAATTTGTAGCCTCTTGCTTACCCAGCATACGCAATGGACTACTCGCGCAATAACTTTCCTATTAAATTACACACGATTCTCTCTCTCTCCCCCTATTATATCGTAAAAGTCAACTTTCATCAGTGTCTATGCAGAAAAGCTTTCAGCGCAGCAAACTTTGCGTTTCCCTCGGTCGGACTGTATCGCACTCCGGAAACAATTTTGCGTCACTCGACCCTGTTTAAACTTCGTTAAGAACTTTTGTTCGGCGCGTCGAGTATTCTCCCGCGGTGCGCTTGCACGGGAATTGATGAAAAGCGAGGTTGCCCCGCTCGGCAGTTACCGGATGGTTAAATCCTAAAAAAAAAAAAAGAGAAGCGTCCACGTTGGTTCCGATTCAAAATCGTCGACGCGAGAGGCGGAGACAAAAGACTGAACGCGTGTACTTTCTCGCGACTGCATCTTTTCTTTTAAGTGTCTCTCGTTCAAAGATAAAGGTGTGATTTCTCGTGTAAACGAGCCCGCGCAGTCGGAGCGCAGTGCTCTCTCCCGGGGAACGAGACTCTGTGCTCTTGTACCTTTTCCTTCTTAGTTTTATTTTTATTTTTTTCCATTATCTTTCCTCTTTTCTCGGTGGGTCGCACAGCGAGAACGGGTTAAATCGCGGGCGGTGGAAGCGAGCGACGGGCTGCACTGGTCGCCAGGGGCGTCGAATGCGTCGGAGGGTCGTAACGGAGCCATAACGCGCGCCGAGACAAACATCGAGATAGTCCCGGGTTGTGTAACGCACGTGGGTTAGGTAAATGTATTAACTATAACTATACGGCACGGTTGGTATCCGAGCGCGGTGGAATAGAGCGTGCCCACCCGCATTCACCTCTGCACCTTATTCCGCTGGGGTTTCCATAGTTATCTACTGCCAGCAATATCGTAAGTGTGAAAGCAGGCTCTCCGCTCGCAGTCGTTTCGTTTTAGAGTCCGTGCCACCGGTGCGATGGGAGAATTCGATGGAGTCGAAATGGAACGGATCTTATCCGCGCTGCAGTGAATTCCGCTAGTTCTGACTTTATCTTTTTACTTGAGAAAAAAATGCGGTTTTATTTATTAGTTTCATTTATCCGGGTTACTTTGATGGTCTTTTCCGGAACATCGAATAGTTTCTGTCATAAGCCAGCTTAGAGTTTAGTTTGACTGGTTGTTAATTTCTATGTCGGTTTTGATGATTGGGTGGGCGTGGCCGATGGTTGGGCCAGTGTTGGCGTGGCGATTGTCGATGTTCGGACGAATATTGAGTCTCCGATCGTTGGGTTCCCGATTTCTGGATAATGTTTGGTCGAGTATTAACGCGCCAACTGCTGGTTCGCTGATTTAAGCCCATTCGCGACCGAGTCTCAACTAACCGATCGTAGATTTACCGATTTTAGGCCAATATTCGGCTGAATATCGACTCGCGAATCGTCGGTTTACTGATGTGACGCCAACATTGGGCCATCAATCGGCGGCTTTCGCCGTCAGATGTCGCCAACCTAATTTATTTCTCGCGACCCAAAGATTACCCGAACGTCAATAGAGCATGCGAAATGACACGTTCTTTAACTCTCACAAAAGATGCGTATTATTTTTGGTTTCCGCACTCCGTAGTAAATAAATGCTTTGGCAATACATTGACCGGGTATGATTGCTTTGAGAGTTCTCGGAAGAGAACATTTATAAAATAGCGATATTTCAACTTTTACATTCCTTAAAAAAGTACGCGTGAAAACCATTCTCGGCCTATATAAGTAACTTGTAGACGACCTATGTTGAGACCCCATTATCGGCCGATCTTCTTGATCGACCTTAGGGCCAATGTCGTTCACCAATATTGGCAAGCTCATCCAAAGCTCCATCGATAATTGGGCCAAGCTCGCGTGCCAATGTTGATAACGTCGGTGCCCGGCTTCACCGACCATTGACAATATCCGATCACCCTACATGGTATTCCAGCACTGACGCGTGACTCGCAATACTCCCGTAATCGGCGTTGTCCCGTGCCAGTGCGTACATGTAACCGCCAGCCAGACCCACCCCACCTGGGAATTGATTTTCCGTGCAGGAAAATTCTCGGTACCTCCAGACCTCGCGATTGGCAACTAATAAAATGCATTACAGATGTCGAATAAATAAATATTCCTCCATCATATTTTTACGAGGGGCCGCGCAACTCACTTTTTCGCCCGGACAATATCTTTCGTTTCGTCCATCGTCTTACGAAATGAGAGAAAAGGATTTTACGATCGCAAGCTGGTCGCGTTACAATAACGATTTCGAAAGGTGAAAAACATCAGCGGCAGCGGCAGTAAGTCGTAAGGACGTCTCCGAATATACTCGCCAGAATTTTTTACGACGTAGCTCACCGAAAGAGACGCTTTCCGGACTCGGCATGACGTTTATTGCATCGTGCGCGCATCGAACGAGGACGGGACGTTATAACCCTGGAGTTAATGGTCGCTCGGTATAGCTTACATACTATAACAGTGGATTCGCCACGGTTTCGTATACGTGTGTGTGTATATATATATATATATATATATATATATATATATATATGTATATATCTGTACGTATAGTCAAAAAGGAAGAAAATGTACGCGGAGAGAGAGTCGATAACAATCACCTGGACGATCCCGACCGAGCCTTCAGCATCCTTTCCTATCCAACGCGAACGTAGCACACAGTTATACAGCGAGTACGCGAACTCGCGTCGGTTGGAAACTCTACCCTTCCTCAACTTCCCCTCTCGGGCTGAGCGAGCATTTGCATATCGTGAAGTATTCCAGATTACGGCGTCGAACGCTCTTAATTGGCAGGACGGTGCAAACGGGCGAGTGTCTGCAACATCGCGCATCCCGCTTAGAGTCCGATACACTCGAGTGTCCGCGAACTCGCGTACAGCACAGGCGCTACTGTCGTCGGCCGCTCGAGGGGCGTTCTATTTAAATTCAAATTAAACTGCAGCGATTCAGAAAAAAAAAACGTGCAAATTAGGATCTCGGCTGTGACTTCCGTTTCAGTAATCGAAACAATTTCAAATTTACACTTAAACACTTTACTCTTAAAAAAAAGGTTTGGGCTCAAGGTATTTTTTCGCAATTTTCACGTAAATTCTTACGGTCATTTTCGGGTCAATTTTCTAATAGGATACCCCGAAGAGAAATAATTATTCGTTATCGGCATCTCTGTATAGTTTTTATCCAATGCTCATCAAAGGTATGCGAAATGCCACGTTCGATAATCAGAACTGTAACGCTATTTTTACAAGGGTGTTAAAATTTCGGCCTTCAAAGGAAATAGGAGCCCACTGAAGAATTGATAAACGCACCCAGAAAAAAATTTATTTGACGGCCACCGTTTATTTGGTTTAAGTAAAATATTTATTTGATTTAAATAAATATTTATTTAAATTGAGTAAATAATTACTTAAATGGAATAAATATTTATTTAATTCAAATAAATATTTTACTTAAACCAAATAAACGGTGGCCGTCAAATAAATTTTTTTCTGGGTGCGGCAGTGACATTCTATTTCCGTTAGCCAATACTAAGTTGAAGTTTCAGCGCTCCAGAAAACTGCATTACAGATTTTATTATCGACTGGGTGCAGGACGAGCGACGGTCAGGGTGTTTCACACAACCTTAAGGGTCTTTTAGGGGAGTTACACTAGAATAAAAATTTCCAAAATGAATTTTCCAAAAAGTGTAAGTTGGTGTCACGGTTGTGATGTCCATTTGTTTCATAAAAATCATTTGAAATTTTCCACACGCGCACGGTGTTATTATCTTAAAAAAAATATCCATTAAAAGCATTTTTCCGAATTTTCCCGTCAATTTTCAAGTAGGACCAAAATAGTGATAGTTATTAATCCAACGCTCCTCGAAGATCTCCGTGCGGCCAATGACTGAAGCGTGGCCAAGAGCCGCAGCTCAACGGAGCGGCGAAGCGATGGCGTATTAACCGAGGTATAGTCGAGGCACACATAGCCCGGTAATAGGTGAACTGCCGGCAGGGATTTGCCCCTCGAACCTTGCAAATAATGTGCCCGACGTCGAGCGGATCGTACTGCCATCTGTTTGCGCACGAACACACGACGAAGCGGCGATTTACCGTACACGAACGTTCGAAGCCGAGGCGAAGAGGTGGAGACTGCATCGCCTGGGTTGAATTTAATCGTGTAATCAGGGCGCTCTGTTCGCGGTACAATCAGCGTCCAGTATAAATACCCCGGACACGAGTGCATGCACGTGAATTCGACCTCCACGTGTACTTACGGGTAGAAAGGGTTAAAAACGACACGTGGAAAGATACCCTCGCTAATATAGAAATAACAGTGCGCGTGGCGGACGGAAAGAAAAAAATTACAAAAAAGAAACGCTAATGCGACGTCAGGGTCGACCTGGGCGTAGGCCGGGTGCGACGAAGGGAAGAGAGTCACCCCATCGGGCACGTGTCACACGTGACCCGCTTTCACGACCCTCTAAACTATGCCTCGCCGATTATAGTTGGCATTATCTCTACTCGTGCATGGAACGGGATAACCCCGATATCGGCGAGTTCCGTTAGCTCCGCGGAGATCCAGACTAATCACGGTATAAATAAATCGATTCATAACAACCAGAAAAAAGAAACATCGAGCCGTTCCCGGAGTTACCTTCGTGCGGTAGAGTCTTAGTTTATTTTTATCTATGACTAAGACTCAAAACGAAGCAAATTGGTCCACGTCGGATTAAAGCCGGTTACTAGGATGTGTGTTTATCCGTGAAGTGGCTAATAGACTTTATTAAATCGGCTGTTTAAGTTTTTTTTTCAATCTATTTACTTCATTAACACGATTTATCTTATTACGTTATAATACGCTACTTTATATCGATCTATCGAGAGTTTATATTACGTTCTTCGTCCAAACTGCGAAGCCGACCTCTTTGGTGCAATTTTTCTCGAGAGTGTGTACAGCAACGTCCGATGCCAATGTATGTGCACAGCTTCGACAAACATCCATATACAACCTTGCAACTGCGGTGCAATTCACGATACGTTTATCTGCATTTATATATATATATATATATATATATATATACACATACACATACACATACACATAGTCACAATTCTTTCGCAAGCGTTTAAGTGACAGATCGAACCGCAACAAGTAGTAGGCAAACTGTATATTAGCGGTAGTTATATTCCGACATATCGCGTGCCGATATAATGTCTGGTCACACGCCGCGCTCGCAATCTTTCGTAACCGAATGCTCTCGCGAGTTGAGGCCATTCACTTCCGGCCGATAAGCCCTCTCGCGGCGGTTGCCTCCCAACGTCGATTGTGTGATAGGTCTATGTACGTACTACTTCGGACCAGCAGATAGTACGCTATCAAAAGCTCATAGTAGATGCAGCTGTTTTCCTCGCGCCATCTCTTTCCATTTATTTTGATTTTTTATTTTCTTATTTTCATCGTCGCGCGTATTCACACATGGAGAGTAAAACTCGAGTACAGCGATTTAATACACGTACTGCGCAGTTCCACTTATCCTCTTTATTATCTCCGCAGTGCCGCGGGCCGTGTACACGATTCTTGCGCTCTCCCTCGCGTCCTATGGCTCCTGCAGTTTACCCTGCTGAAGCTGATAACGCAGTTTCCATGTACGCAGCAGCGCCATCGCAATAGCGTAGGGCAATAGGTGACCGAATCGGGTCATTCGGCACAAATGTGTTTTCATTGATTTTTTTGCATCCGGCAAAAATGTCCTTAATATTGGGAATGCTTTATCCATATAAACAAATCTATACTACGAATGTATCGAAATGTAGGTAATAATTATAATCATAATACAATTATTTATATTATATTATATATTTTTTTTTTACATTAATTTGGTCTACAGTGACGTTCGTAATTTTAATAGATTAAACAGAAACGTTAGTTCGTCGTTTCGATACCTGGCAACAATTGTTCTATATAGGTTCTATATAATAGGTGGTCGAATCGGGTCATTCAGCAGAAAATGTGTTGTCATTGATTTTTTTGCATCCGACGAAAAATGTCCTCAATATTGCGAATGCTGTATCCATATTTTAAAAAAATATATATTCGGCGATATATCGATATGTAGGTACTCATTATAATCATAATAGTATTCTATTATTTATATATATTATATTATACAATATATATTTTTTATGAAAATAAAAAAATTGGTCTGCAATGACGTCCGTAATTTCGTTGGATTTAACAGAAACGTTAGTTCGTCGTTTCGATACGTGGCAACAATTGTTCGTCCAATGATCCGTTTCACCCTCCGACCCTATTTCACCCTATCTATGGCCCTATCGGCGGCGACGATCGACTCGGCGAGAATATCGTGCCCGGTCGGTCCTAGCAGCAAAAGGGAAATCAATTAACTAACTCGCCTCGCGCAACCTCCCCACCCCCCTCTCCCCCTGGTAAACGCGACAAGGGTGGCAGCGGATACACCGGTCCGACAGTGTGTACGTGTGTACGTCGCTCGATCGTGCGAGCACCACCAACTATGACGCGGTTGTAACGAGCCAGTAGCAGCGGAGCCAGCGGTTCCACGGTGTAGCATATTTTGGAGCGACATGGAGCATTGGGAGTTAAATGAAGAGGGAGAAAGACCGTCGATGTTGGTAGAGGCGCAAACCGAGTGGGTTGCCATGGGCAACCCGTGACTAACACACGTACCGCAATCACGAGGTTCCCTCTCGCGGACTCGACATCTCACACTGATCTACCGTCCGTCTCGCTTTCGGCGTATTTCGATGGCATCCTTTACTCTCTTTCTACGTTCCCCCCTCCCCCCTCGTCCCTCGACCCTGTTGCAACCGGTAAGAGTTCTCTACCCTTGGATACTTCGTCCCTCTCGCACACAACCCCGTAGGCACATACATCGGGGTAAAGCGTGGAGCGATTGATGGCCCGAGGACGTGGAGGGCGAGAGGACCGAGTGGAATGAAAATTGAGGGTAAATCGCGAAATTTCAGATAGCCACAGAAGTTATTTCGTGCCGGCAGCATTTTTGGATGAACAAAAATTATTTAAATTTCGTATTGAGTACGTAGTGTAATTGTCATCGATTTTTGGAAATCTAGGGTGAAAGTGGTGAAAATGGCCGATCCGATCAGCACGCAAGTTGATGATTTATGAACCGTGCCATATTCATCATTTTTTTAAATAATATGAAACGTGAGTGACAATTTATAATATTCATACACACTATATATACTATATAGTATGTATGATATTAGTATATCATACGTACTACAGTAGAACCCCATTAATATGAGCTAATGTGGGGAGAGCGTACGTCGGATAAGTGAAATCTCGGATAACACGAATAACATAGTCAATTCAAACGTATACTACTATTATACATGTTTCAAAATAACACCCCTTCATATAAACATTGACTTTATTAGTTAATTCAGTTATTGTGTAAGTATAATTATCATTTCGTTAATTGACATTAACTTCATATAAACATAAATCCCTTTAAATCATTGACTCTAAAATCGGAACTGTTTTATTTCCGGCTCGCAATATAAAGCAAACTTGTACAAGTATGGAATAAAGTTATCTTTAGGGACTACTCCGCGCGTGGGCATTGCTGTTTTATCCGTTTTATCCGAGTTTTCCGTATTATCCGACCCTACATCTCGCTGAACGCAGAGGGCTCGGATGAGGCGGGTGCTTCAGAAAACGCGGAGGCTCGGTTAATCGAATGTCGGATAAGCGAGGTTCTTCTGTAATAATATAATATTTACATAATAATAAAGTTCGTGTCGATCCGATACTCAAACCGATACGCACAGATACACGGATGCTCGAACAGATACTCACACAGAACCTCACACAGATAAGGCGAAAGTGCGAGCCAGCATAACCGCTAGTAATATTATATCATGTTGAATATTTTCTTATAAGAAAAGTTATAGATACAAAGTTCAAATTTCTCTGGCATGGTTATTGGCACATAGTTCGATATTTCCAACGTAAGTGCATAGCACAAAAATTATATGCTTCGATATAATTGTTTTTCTGACGAAGATCTGGTCAGCTTCTCCGTGTCCACTTCGTATATTACATTCTTCATATATTTTTATTTTCCCCCATTCTTTCGTCCTTCCTCGCTTTCACTCTCGCCCGCCGTGCTGCGCGAGTGCGTCGGTAGCTCTCTCGTCGTTTCTAGCTATAACACGAACGAAACGTCCGTTCCTTCTCTTCTTACTTTCTCGCTCGTGAACCGTGCTGCTCTCTCGTGTTTCCGTCGCTCTCTATCTCCTTCCATCCATCTCGCCGTGGAACGGCAGGCGTCGCAAACGGACCAGACTGTTGCCCCCACGGAGCCAGGGATGTATCACCCGTATTTCATTAGGGGCAGCCACGCGTGACCGCACCGAAATATCGCGCTGCTGTTGCTTCAGCTTTTCGGCTCGCAGGGTCAGCGTCAACCTTCGCCGACGAGAGTAAAACGCTGCCGACGATAAACCCTCTTTCGATCCTCCACCATTAAAAAAAAAAAAAAAAAAAAAAAAAAAAAAGGAACACATTTGCTTCCTCCCACGATTGTCCCCTTTACGCTGACGGTAAAAAGAAACCTTCGACCTATCGGGACAATTCCGAAAAAGCGGCGTTTCTTTTTCCAACCCGGAATACACGTGAATTTTATCGTAAGGGCTTTTTCCTCGAGTGTCTCTCCCCGCAAGCAATACAGCCCATTCACCCTCGCGACCAACGAGCCCCTTTTTCTTATCCTTACGCGTTGACCCGACAAATCTCGCTGGCCTACGCGCCCACACTCGAGCTCGCGTTTCGTCACCGAGGCTCTCCTTTGGGGGATTCCCTCCGCGACACGTAAGCGTCCGGCCCGAGCTTCTCGGTACGACGACTCGTATACTGACGCTAACTCACTCGGTATACGCGGAATCGCATAGTCCACCGCGAGCCGAGACCTTACCATCGAGCTGTAGTAAAAAAAAAAATCTTGGGTTACAACCGGAACAAAACTTCCTTATTTTCTTTCGTTACAATTTATACACTGAGAAAAAAAAATGTATTTGACGGCCACCGTTTATTTAGTTTAAGCAAAATATTGATTCCATTTAAATAAATATTTATTTACGTTAAGTAAATAGTTACTGAAATGAAATAAATATTTATTTTAATCGAATACATATTTTACTTAAAACAAATACACAGTGGCCGCCAAATAAAATTTTTTCTGGGTGTATAAAATAAATACAAGTTTAGCGGCGAAATTTTAATGGGTGTAAAAATGATGGAAAAACGAAAGTACACCGCCTTTTCCATCGTACGATAAAAGCGATAGACGACTACGTTTGCTCTGAAAAAAATGAGCAAAGTTCCCCAAAAGGAAATCACCTAAAGAAATGCGTGACAAACCGCGTGAGATGAATCTAGGCAGAAAAATGGGAGTGATAATATCGGCCGAGAAAGCATAAATATCTACTATACACTGAAAAAAAAATTTGCTTTCGGCCTTCCAAAGAAAAAAATTGTTATTCCGATTCTACTTTCAATTCTTACAATTCTACATGACATTGAAACAACGACGGCAAGACTGTCAAGGTGACGTGTCATCGTTTCAATCCCGTATGGAATTGTCAGAACTAAAAGTAGAATTGAAATGATAATTTTTTTTCTTTGGCAGCCCGCAACCAAATTTTACTTGAGTCAATGATATTTTTTTTTCAGTGTAGATACAAAAAATAATAATGGAGAGTGGGGGGAGAGGAGCGAAGCGCTCGCGGCTGGGCCACCCCCGTCTCTGCACCCCCGCCGATTCGTATGCCTCACTTTTGCCCCTCTGCCCCACTGCCATCCCCTCAGCCCGCTCCCCCCCCTCTCATCCGTCGTTCTCTCTCGGTTTTCTCTCCTTCCCCGGCCGTCTCTCTATCCGTCCCCTTCCATCGGTCTTTATGTTCCTCCATCTCTCCGCGTTGCTTTTCTCTGTCCCTATCTCCGCTCTCCCCCCTCCCCCTCGGCCCGTCGCCTCTTCCACGCACGGGGCTCTCTCCTCGTCGCTCACGCTGTCCCGGCCTATCCTCCGGCTGCGTGCCGTACTAACCGGACCGGGGGCTCTCTCGCAGCGCGAACCAGCCGTCGCTTTCCGGCCGGCTTCTCGAACCAGCCAGTACTCCGAGCCATCCTCCGCTACTACCACATCCAGCATTCCCCGGTCGCCCGCAGTTGCAGCTGCACCGGCTCGACCGCACGCGCGTGGAGCACACGCTTGCCCGGCGACGCGCAGAGCCGCACGCGCTTTCTTGTTCACGCTCCGCGGAAAAGCAAAAAAAAGTTCATTCGCATGGAAAACAATATCCGCGCGAAAAGTCCAATCACCGTATAATTCGTAGTTTCGTGCCGATTTTTCAAAAATATTTTTAAAAATATATGTGTAGAGAGGTGACAAAAATATTGTGTCAGCGGAAACTCAGTGTCAGTGATCAGTGATGGAAAATCTGAAGATATGTATTTTTTTTTGTTCTCGATGATTTTCGTGCGATAGTTTGAGTGGCTTTAGAGAGGAACGTGTTTTGAGAGCGGAAGTCGTTGAGTCTTCGAGAAACTGAGTCTCCGGTCGCGGGTTATCCGAGGTTCGATATATCGAGGGCCCGGCGACGAAGGGGAGAGGGAAAATTGTCGAGATCGACTTTGAACTCCGACTATCCCACGAGGCCGCTCGGCGTGTCTCCCGTGTGTCTCCCTGTGCGGAACTAAACGATCCGTTTGAGAGACTGACATTTCGCCAAATGTCACGATACGACGCTTAGAGGGAGAAGGAAGAGCGGGCTCGGGAGTAAGCCGGCGTGACCGATCGGTGGGCGCAATTGTAATGACTCGCGATCGAAAGGGGCGATAAGCACTCGAGTCACTCTCACGACCCCGAGGTGATACTTGAGGTGTGTTTATTTTTCATCGTTTTTTTTCTTCTTCGTCTCTTCGTCGTGCCCGAACGCGCGCCGACATCATGTGATTCATTCGGAAGCTTTTGATTTTAAAAAAAAATCGAAGATAGAGACGAAATAAATAACTTTTTAAAAAACTGGAATTTAAATACGGGTGGGAGTGTTTTTCCGACGAAGCGAAAATATTTCATCGAGTGAAATTGAATCGATAAATAAATCATTAAAATGGATTGGCTGAGGCGAGGGCAGCAGCAGCAGGACGTCAAGGAGTCACCGGAAGCTCATACCGCGCTGACACCGGATGAAGCTGACGAGTGTTACTTCGAGGAAGACGTCTCTATCGACGAGGGCATGGTACGTGACTCTCGGCTTCGGCCGGGAGGGACAGCACTTGAAACATTCTTCTTTTTTACCGTAAAATACTGCGCTCGAACGGCTAGCCGACGTGGGCAAATACCCTAAGTGCTTGAAGTAGGTATTGAAGTATCAAGTACTTGAAGTACTGAGCGTTGGGTAGTTTTTGAGTGATGACGTATTGAGTACTGGCGGAACTCAATTGCTGAAGTTGTGAGTGCTGGCGAGTGACACAGTACTTGATGCTTTAATACGTACTTCGAGTACTTAGTGTATTTGCCCAACTCCGGCAGCGATGACGACGAATGTCCTCCGAACTGAAATGGGGATAAAAGAAGGTTTGGATTTTTTGTGTAATTTAGCTCGAAACTCACTCGGGCGCGAGTGAATTCCAAAATTCTACTCGACTCGGTATTTGATACTTCAAGTACTTAGTGCTTTTTCTCAACTCTGGCAGCGATGAAGGCGAATGAATTTTGAATCGAACTGGGGATAAAAGGTTTGGATTTTTTGTGTTATTTAGTTCGGAACTCACTCCGGTGCGAGTGAATTCCGAAACTCCACTGGACGCAGTATTTGACACTTCAATCCGTACTTTAAGCATTTGCCCACCTCTGGCAGCGATGAAGACGAATGTACTCCGAACCGAACTGGGGATATTCCAAAATTCTACTCGACTCGGTATTTGATACTTTAAGTATTTAGTGCTTTTTCTCAACTCTTGCAGCGATGAAGACGAAAGTATTTCGAATCCAACTGGGGAAAAAAGAAGGTTTTAATTTTTTTTTGTAATTTAGCTCCAAACTCACTCGGGTGCGAGTGAGTTTCGAAACTCCACTGGACTCAGCATTTTATACTTCAATATATACTTCAAGTACTTCAAGTGCATTTGCCCAGCTCTGGCAGCGATGAAAACGAATGCACTCCGAATCACAGTAGGGATCAAAGGTTTGGATTTTTGGTGTAATTTAGTTCGGAACTCACTCGGGTGCGAGTGAATTCCGAAACTCCAATGGATATTTGATACTTCAATCCGTACTTTAAGTACTTAGTGTATTTGCCCAGCTCTGGCAGCGATGAAAAAAAATGTACTCCGAACCGAAGTAGGGATCAAAGGAGGTTCGGATTTTTGGTGTAATTTAGCTCGGAACTCACTCGGACTCGAGTGTATTCCGAGACTTCATTGATTCCCTCGATAAGGCATTCCTCAGATGTTACTCAGAGTCCTCCGTTCTCGTTTACGAAACACATTTTCTGTACATGTGCACTCCATGAAGGAGTTTAGTGCGTCTGCGTCATAGAAATTCTTGAACGATGGGCCATGGGAAAGTTGGAACATCCTCGCAGGTCGATGATGATCGACCACTGCGAGTTATGGCAGGCGCAACCCTTTCGACCGTCGTAAACTCGCTTCCACCTCGCCTTAGGGCCAACCCGGCTCGCGAAACGAAGCATTCAAGTCCGGTTCGGCCGCTCTCGTCTCGTCGAGGAGGCGCGAAATACTTACTCTCTTTCTCCGCTCCTCTCTCTCGAGTTTAAAGTTACGCAGGATCTACTGTTACAGCGGGAGCTCCCAGTGAGCTCATTGTCGTTCGGACGTTTTTTTCTTCTTTTTTAGCGGTACACAGGCGTGCGCGCACAAAAGTGGTTCACGCTGCTTGAATTACAGGGCCATCGAGGAACGTGCCAACGTCGCTCTACCGTTCGCACGGTGAAAAAACAGGCGCACGCGAACCGCGAACGAAAATTTGTCTACAGAGTCTCGTTTTTCGCACCGAAAATATCGTGAAAATCCTCGACAAGTCGTTCCGATACTTCCGGCTATTCTTTCTACCGGTCATCTCGTCGGAGACCGAATTTTTATCATGGCCCGGTATGTACGCGAAAGAATATATTATTTTTTTGGCTCGGGAATCAATTTTGTTACCAAACATTTACTGAAAGATTCAATTTTCGTGCGACGAATCTCATGCACGATGCAATATTTCATTTTTATTTCACTCGGAAATGTTTTTCATCGAACTTCACTTAAAACGATTCGATGCACCCATTTGATGGAGACGGTATTTATTTATTCATTTAATTTCTTCATGCGAATTTGGTCCACCGTTAGATCCGACCTATGCATCACACTTTCGTCGGATCAACTCTTTTCAACTGCGCTTTTCCCCATTTACGCACGAAAAAAAATCTCATCCGATCCGTACATCCAACAGTAAATCGTCCACGAGTTTTGCACTTGGGCCTTGTGCAGTCCGGACCGCACGTAAATAAATATGTCTACAGATTCCGCAAGCGCGTCCATCCAATTGATTTAACTTTGCTTTTCCCTATTTCCATATTAAAAAAGAAGACTCGAAAAATATTTTCATTCAATCCGCATATGCAACACTATATCGTCCACGCGTTTTGCACTTGGACCCCGCGCAGTCGGGACCTCACGAGTCCATTAAAGCGTGTAAATAAATATGTGCACAGAACCCACGGGCGCGTCCGTTCAACTGTTTTTAACTTTGCTTTTCCATATTTCCATATTAAAAAAAAAGTATCGAAAAATATTTTCATTCAATCCACATATATCGCACACGCGTTTTGCACTTGGACCCTGCGCAGTCAGGACCTCACGAGTCCATTAAAGTGTGTAAATAAATATGTGCACAGAACCCGAGGGCGCGTCCGTTCAACTGTTTTTAACTTTGCTTTTCCATATTTCCATATTAAAAAAAAAAGTATCGAAAAATATTTTCATTCAATCCACATATATTGCATACGCGTTTTGCACTTGGACCCTGCGCAGTCGGGACCTCACGAGTCCATTAAAGCGCGTAAATAAATATGTGTACAGAACCCGCGGGCGCGTCCGTGCATATGGCTTTGACGGGTTGCTGCGGTACCTCCGAAGGAAACGAGCCTGTGCGACAGAGTCGATACACGCTTGGCTCTTGTATCGCAATGTGTGTTTGCCATACTCGAAGCTTCGGGAATAACCGAACGTCGAGGCCAATGGCTCACGCGTCGGGTACTTCATTCCGGCGCATTGTACTCGACGCATGTACCTTCGATCGGACACGTGTGCGTGCACACATAGCGCGAGTATGCATACGTATGCGTCGTGACGCTTGGATTATAGCTACAAGCAACGAGCATGCGCCACGGAGTGACATTGGTGCGCAACACTGTACACTGTTGCATGCAGTGCGTACACAGGTAGACGACCACACTTGCAGTACGTAAGTGCAAAACATTAGTATGGGGAGTGCACGGCTCATAAGTTTAACGTCCATGGGCTCGTATTCGCCAATTACTACCACGGGCGTCGTAGTAAATGCGGCCCTAACGCACATTACCGGCGAATATGCCACGTACTAATGGCCCAGGGATCTTTACGGTCGCCAAGACGATCGTCAAATTTGATAAACCGTCGTCGCATAGGGCAAGTCGGGCCGAAATGGCTATGCTCTTTTAAACAATGGAAAATTTGAGGTTTAACCTTCAAATTTTGGTCGTAACCAACTCTAGAAACATCGAACTGAAGTCATTAACTCAGAACTTTTCGATGCGTGATTTAATTGCATGTCCATAAATAAACATTTGCGATGAGCCTTATCACGCGGACACTACGGGTGATATGGCCACGTGGTATATCGTACTGAATCGTGAACATACAATAATCTTATAATTTTTGGTGCAACCATATTGTATTCGCATATACTGAAAACTGTGCGAACGACAGCGCGATTCGTTTGTTATGTTAAAAGATATTACAAGTGGCCATATCACCCCGACATACTCTATATATATATACGTGTGTCGGGAAACAGTGAAAGTTTGACGCTTTGCAAATTGCACTAAAGATTTATCGCCTTTTACATCAACGATTCGAATTTTAAAAAAATTGACTCTTGTCGGATAGTGCAGAAATTTCTTTCAAATTCCGTCGCTCTATTCTTCGGTCCGTATTCTATTGCTCGTTTTCAAATTGTAATGTTTTAACCCTTTATAAGTGACGCCTCCATCCCCACTCTTAGACGCTACCATAGCAACGCGTCGCCCCCACTCCGCGTTCGTTAGTCATCTTTCGCTACGGTTTCGGGCCTCTGACTTATAAAGTGTTAATTTCTTATTCTTCTTCTTTTCGTCAGCGATTTATGATCGACACCGAGTCGTTTGATTTGTGTCCACCACAGTATCTACACATGGCGCATGACGCAAATCCCACCAGAAAATTTCACAACGCATCGCAGACAGTCTTTGATCATCCTCATATAAAAAAAAGAAAATGCATCCATAAATTAACACCCGGAAAAGGATATTGTTTATCCGACGAATTATGGAGTCTGATTGTCGGTAAGGATGGTCGCGCGGATCCGTCGATCGGTTTCCGTGCGCGGCGCGCGGGCCGCGAGTCGAAACGTCCCGACGGGAACAAAGGGAATCGTATGAGCGAGAGGAGCTTCGAGTGGGACGATAAGATAGCGTGCGAGGGCTCCGAGCCTTCTCGGCCATGCGAGGGCTCCGAGCGCCGGTTGCCGTCGCGGGTCTCCCGGCTACGTCACAGAGCTGCGGATATCTCGGTAGTACGTAGCGCGCCTCGACACCGCGGTCAGATAGGGAAGCGCGATAATAAGGGCACCACATCGGGAATACGAATTATCTTAGCGGCAGCAGTTGTAGTTGTGTATCCTCTTCTCGGAAAACGTGACAACGCCGCGCGGGCGCGTTCGCGCCGGCAGAAGCGGCAGCTTGGAGCGGAGAGAGAGTGGTCGGACACGCCGCCGGTCGTCTCCGAACGAGACGACCGGCGCGGCCGTCCTTCCCGCGGATGATTCAGCGCCAGCTGTAACTCGGGAGAGGGCCCGGTCATTGTGTCCCTCTCCCACGACACAGCAGCCCGAAACGTTTCCCTGAATAATCTCGAAATAAATTAAAAATTCCGGGTCCCGACTGGCCGGGGCTTAGGGCTCGGTTCCGTCGCTCTTTCATCCGTCGGCGTCTCGGCATACGCGAGTCATTCTAATGCTGAAGGACGTCGCGCAGGACATTTCCATAACTAGCTGCGCGCGTCTCTGACGGCATCTCCGGGACGAGATTAACTGTTGGACGCAAATGGTTTCCTCCTTTTTTTATTTTTTTTTAATGCTGCATTTGGGAAAATGCAGGGGCAGCTTTTGGGTTGAGAAAGTCGGTGGTTTATTGCAGGTCGTACGTGCGTGTAGGTTCGCTTATAGAATTTTACTGTCCGAGGGTCGAATTTTGGGACGTTAGTTTGAACTTGGGATGGCTCTTGTGGTCGAAGTTCATTGCGCGCTTGAGATCTATCTTAAGTTCGGACTTAAACTCGAACGCCAATTCGAACTTGATCTCGGGTTTTAGTTTGATCTTAAGTTCGAACTGAAGTCTGGACTTAAATTCAATTGTTGTCTGAGTACGAACTCAAGTTCGATCTTATGATCAAACTAAAGCAAGAAATCAAGTTCAAACTGAAGTTCGATCTTGTGATCCAACTTAAGCACGCAATCAAGTTCGAACTAAGATTCGGTCTTATGATCGAACTTAAGATAGATCTTAAGCACGCAATAAAGTTCAATTTCAAGAGCGATCTTAAGTTGAAACGAACGTCTTAAAACTCGACCCTAAGTGCGATGAACTTGATGAAATTTAGTCTGAAATTAACCCTTCAACGAATGCGAGAGAAATTCGAATCTTGGAACTTGGAGGGAGGTTTACACATTTTTTGGAAAAATGTACAATCGACATTGCTGCAAGGTCGACGTAATTTGGCCAGAAGCTTCGATAACTCGACTATCTCTCCCTCGCTGGCGGGGAGAGATGAGAAACAGTCATATCGGCGAGAACACAGACGAAAAATAAAAAATATAATTTCAATCAGGCGCTCGCGAAGCACTATAACGGTACCATGGAAGCGTCGGAGACGAGCTGGTATGCTGTGAGAGTACAGAGAATGGCGAGATGTACAAGGGGACCGAAACCGGGAAAGCATAGGAGCAGGGGGGGGTTGTAGCCACCCCCCGCCGCGGGGGATGAAGCATGACTCACCGTCGCTGCACCCCACGTTACGCATGCCTCGTGCCACGACTTTCACCCCAAAAGCCCAGCCGGAATCCCCTTTTCCCTCCGCTCGTCCCCGCTCGCCCTTTCGCCATCGCTCTCTCATCCCTTACGAAACCCACCGACGGACCCTGCATATATCGATATTCACCGGCGAAAAAACTCCAGTGAATCCCCGTTCGCTCTGGTATGGTGGGGGGAATGAGATGGAAAAAAATTATCATAATTCGCGCCGAGTGCGGCTGATCCTTCGCTACCTTGTACAATGGAATTGACGAATAACAAAAAGAAAAGGCAAAAAAAAGCTTTAGGGTTCAGGTGTCAGAGTCGATATTATGTGACGCATTGGGCACGACTCGAGTCATCGCTTCGTTATAACACTATGGATTATTCCAACGGCGTAGACGCGCGGGGATGGGACGGAGATTAGAAATGGATTAGAGACGGACGATTGGTCGATGCACACCGTTATACTCGAATGCGTCAGATGCGCATATATATTTTCATCGGTATTGTGCGCTCTGCGCCAGTTTCGTTCTATTGTGCATCGAGAGTAACTGAAGCGTGACTGATAAATGTTAATTCTCTGTACCGTGAAACGTAGATATACAAATGTTGCACGTTTTTCCGTCAACACTTTGACGGTCACTGGAAGGGGCGTTGTTTTTTTTCGCTCGTCATTGTGGGGAATGAAGATATGAATCGGCATAGTAAAGCCATTCCAAAAATGGGCGCATATGAAGGAAATATACATACATAAAATTCATTCATTAACCAACCAAAGGATTAATCATTAAAAATTGTTTAGTCATGAAATATTCTTATTAAAATAAATGCTCAATCTATACAGTCGATTTTTCTCGATGTTTCTTTAGAGATTCCATGTTTCAGAGTTCACTACTTTCTGCTCGAATATTCATTGACCGGTAGGAAAAAAAAAATTACCAGTGACCATTAAAGGGTTGAAGTTACAACTTCGGGCCATCCCCTTATTTCGCACCCCGAAAAGCTGTTAATAAATTACAGCTCAATTTATCTCTCGCCCCCTCCGGCGCAGTTAAAATTTCCACCGGGATGATTCTCTGGTCTGGTTGGGTCGTTCGTAGAAATTAGTTTAATTGGGTCGCGGCACGTGTGCCAGAACGACGGGGCGAACGAGCGAGTGAGAATAAAGCAATAGGAAAAAACGAAGAAAATCACTGTCGGAGGACGTTGCCTCTCATGCATGTCGTCACCGAGTGTATGGCAAACGAATCATTGTCAGTGCTTTGTATTCTTCTATTTTTAATTTATTTCTTTTTCAGTGACATGCCTTTTTTTAATTTCACTCCCGACCGGTCGTTCCATCCCAGCAAAGTGACGATCCATCTTTCCTCCGTTCCTCTCGTGCGTGTGCATGCGGTAGTAACGAGGTCGTGGCTTCGAGCCTCGGCTCCGTGGCATCTAGAAAAGCGTGTGTTGTACGTAACGCGTCGGTGGTTTATTCACCTTCTCCCAAAGGTCCGCAAGCGGCGCGGGGCTTTCGCCCGGCGCAAGCACGCGGGAGACTTGACGGACGAGCTTAGATGTCGAAGCGAGATTAGAAACTCGCGGGAGCTTGCTCTGTGGCGCGCTGCTTCTGGGGAAACCGCGTGGCGGATTTATGCCTTCCGTAAAGAGGCGAGGTTGTGCGGCACGAGGGTTGCTTCATTGCCACGCCACGTACTTCGTAACGCTAGTTACAGCAATATCCAAGGGTGAGGTTCTCCCGAGAACGAGTTCTCGGCGGAAGTGGGCTCGTTCATCCCCCCAGCGTTATTATCAATACTTCGGGTTCGCTTATCCGAGTAATGATAAACCGACCTCTCCATCTCTGAGCCTCACATCCATCAACCGAAGTGTACTTCGATGTCGTTAAAACCCATTTATCGTTGGTCGTCACGCAAAAAAAAAATTCTTTCTCACGATTAGGAATATCCCTCTCGAATTTGGCCCGAAATTACTGCCGCATTCGTGTTCGAAAGATTTTGGTAAAACTGAAAGATGTTCGTTTTTATCAGTCTTTCTTTTTTACCGAAACCTTTCGTTTTCGTTACCAGTCTTACATTTCTACCAAAAAAATTTCATTTTTACAAAAAATCTTACATTTCTACCAAAAATCTTTCATTTTTACAAAAAATCTTACATTTCTACCAAAAATCTTTCATTTTTACCAAAAATCTTTCATTTTTAACAAAAATCTTTCATTTTTAACAAAAATCTTTCATTTTTGCCAAAAATCTTTCATTTTTACCAAAAATCTTTCATTTTTACCAAAAATCTTTCATTTTTACCAAAAATCTTTCATTTTTACCAAAAATCTTTCATTTTT
>JAPYZD010002655.1:0-15214 GCA_030522725.1 Ichneumoninae sp. B BG-2022a
GCGGGGCAAAATGGCACACCGGGGCAAAACGGGATAATGAGACAAAACGCGATTCTCCAATAACTTTGGGACAGTGGCGATAACGGTACGTGGGTCAAAACGAGTTTGAAAATCCGGATTTCTCGTTGGGATAAAAATGGGGCATCGAAAAATTGTTGGAAAATTGAGTGTTGCCCTCACTGTCCCGTTTTGCCCCGCTGTGCCATTTTGCCTCGGTCTCCCCTACATTGTCTGGAATACCGTAAAATTGTCTCGGTATTTCTTTTTTTTTGCCTCTCTTTCTTTGGCTCGTTTGTTTTTCACACTTTGGAAGTGTCAGGACTTGTTCTCTTTCCTTCGGCTCGCTCATACACCCGAACGGATGGGGGACGCGGGATCGATGTAACTCGTTCCTGTCCGTTATGCACTTGCATTCTACATGGAAGCTCTTTCGCGAATTTATCTATACTCGGGAGAGAGCGAAGAGGGTTTCCATGTCCCGGTTGATCTCTCCCATGGGTCGGGAACGGAGCGCCGCCAGCAGCGGCAACGAGTCTGGAGTGTGTATCGGAAACGACGGGAACAAAAACCGTATACAACCGTGGCGACTCGCGTGCTCCGGTGAGAAGCTGCTTCGGCCCCCCGCCACGAGAAATAAAGACACACACAGCGACGAACGCTTTCCCCCGCCCTCCCCATCCGGCGAGTTCGCGAATTCGCTACCTGGCACACTGGCAAAAGCACCCCATTAAAATGCTAGCGACCAGGAAAACTTTGCAAAATTTATCGGCCAATCTTGAGTACGAATATTTACGAGCCACCGACCGGTCGGGGGCGCCCCCTCTCTACTGAGTTCACTTTATTTCAAGGTAGCTTTCGCCGGTACTCGCGAACGAAGCTCGGCCACTATTCTGTACCAGCGGGAACGCGGGCGCGGGTGTGCTCTAGTAACTGGCAAACTACCTCGAAATAAATACTGTATACTTGACCTCATAAAAGTTTTCCGCGACCGCGCTCGCGGGCTTCGCTATAGTTTCACTGCATATATAGTACCGATAGAGAGAACGAAACTCCGGATTTACCCGTTCGCGAGTTAATCCAGTTCGAACGGTTCCTCTCGCGCCTCCGCGATATTGCGCTTGCCGGGTACGAATCTCGCGGGAGTGGGTACATACTCCGTCTTCTAGAATCTACGTCCTGAAAACTCCTCATTGGCTCCACCACGCTAATCTCGATAAACGAGATCGATATCGGTATTTCAACTGCTATAACCCGTGAGACCCGTGCCTCACGATTAAATTTTGCTCGTTCGGGAATCGCGTTCGATCGTGTGGTGATTGAAAAATATTGTCTGTTTATATTTAATGTGGGATTACGGCATACGACTCGCGGATTAACAAGTTAAACTTTATTGAGGAACATGGTGTACATAATAGAATATTCTGTAATCATGCAATCGCACTCAGGTCACCGTGCATGCGAACCGTTACGCGTCTTAGCAACGACTGACTCAAAGAAAAATGAAACTATGTAAGTTACGAACTGATGTCTCTCGATTGTTCAGCTGCTTATCGATTCGAGAAAAACGGTATGTCTAATGGCAAACGGACAGAATATCGATTGACGAGGTGACTACAGTCTTGATCGGACTGTCACAGAAAGTAGACGTTTGACAGTTCGTACTTGAGATAAAGAGTGTGATTGTAATTAGTATGTTAGTAATTACAATCACACTATTTATCTCAAGTACGAACTATCAAACTTCCGCTCTCTTGTGATTGTAATTAGTATGTTACTAATTACAATCCCACTATTTATCGCAAGTACGAACTGTCAAACGTCCACTTTCCTGTAATTGTAATTAATATGTTACTAATTACAATCACACTACTTATCTCAAGTACGAACTGTCAAACATCTACCCTGTTAGAAAGTCCAATCAAGACTATAGTCATCTCGTCAATCGATAATCTGTACGTTCCACCGCAAAACCACTCCAAAACCAAATACGCGTGTTGTCGATTTCCCTCCGTCGTAACAATATCATGGAGAACGTATAGGAGGGAGCGAGATAAAACGAACTCTCCGTTTGGGATGAGACTTTTTTTACTCCAGTCGAAACATTGACAATAATGGTTCGTTTCACCGCGTTTCCGCTTTTTTACTCCCCATCCTAATATATATTTTTCGGTATAAATTCGAGAGATTAAGGTTTACGGTGACTGGGAATCGAGCCTTTCGCCCAGGAGCAACGATATTACGTGTATGCTCGACCACGACAGATTCACCGGTCGTCTTCAAAGAACGTCGAACTGTTCGACTCGAAGCAATAACGGCAAGTTTTCCCCGAGGCAAGAATATCTTGGAAACCTCATACTACACTTTCGCCTCGTCGCTGTTTCCTCGCTCCTCTCCCGGTTCGAGAATATCACCAGGGAGAGCCGTATATAAGATCTCTGGTCTTCGCGCTATATCTGCCGCAGAGATTCGACGATCGCTCGCGAATAACCGGCTTATCTGTATATCGTCTATTTCCGTGGAAACAAAAATTACTATCCGATAAAGTTTGATCTCTTTTCGGAGTATCCTCATTCCATATCAGTTCGGCGATTTTCGGAGTTTTTTTCGATGCGAGTCGAGACCGAACGAATTTGGAACGGGGTCATTATCGTTTGAAAACTGCGCGCAGCAGCGGAACTTTACGGACGTTCGGAAGAAAGTTGCCCCGGAGAGAAAGAGAAACGGAGACTGGAAAGAAGCATCGCCGGCAAGCGTCCTAACACGACTATGATACTTTCTCATACTCGCCAACTTCTCGCGAAACAATTTTCATATTCGATATCCCAAGCTCCTTGGACGATTCGCGAGGAAACATTTTAAATTCCTCCTCACCCCGTTCGCTTGTATGTGTCCGTGTGTGTGCATGTGCCGGGGGAGGGGGGAAGGGCGTAGCAACCTTTACGCGAAATCCGTGCCGTGACGCGGGGCCGCGGCGAACGAGAGCTACATACCCACTTCCCGTCGAGCGGAAGCACGACGAGGGTGCAAAACCGTACAACCAGCCCAGAAGCGAACGCGGCGGCAACCTCGGCAGCCCGTCGATCGATGTAATCGTTTTCCCGCATAGGTAATATCGAGCGTCTGATCCGGTAAGTTATTTCAATGTGAAATCGAGAGCGTTCGCTCTTCCTCCCGCTCCACACCGCACCTAGCCCGTCGACGATAAACATAAATTGCACGCTCCGTCGAATTTTCGCAAGAACCCCGGGCTCACCTTTGGCAAGCCAGTCGCCCGGAATTTTCTATCGCTCGCGCGAGCCCGATACAGGACAACGATCGGAATTATAAACAGCGATATGGGAATATTAGATTTTGTACGGAGAGGTTCGACGATTTCAGCCCGCAAAACGCGTTTCATTTTTTTTATCGGTAAAAAAAAACATTTGGTACAAAAAATTCCATGCGATTGATTACTCGCAACATTGGTCGGATCGTGTGAAAAAAATGCCCGGCTTCGAATATAACGAATTGTAGAAATTCCATTATTATTATTATTATTCAATATATTTTTTCTTTTCATATGCCGAATTTTCCGGAAATGGTTTTTGTACTCGGAACTGGGAAATCGTTTACATGCTCGGAACAGCGTTGCAAACGATCAATGCAGTGGGATTTTATTTTTGATTTTTTTTACAATAAAAAAATAGAATACGTTTTTTGCCCGAGGTCGTCGAGGTTTTTCCCTTAAGCAGAAATTTGACTGGACGAGTGGAGTAACCGACGATTGCCGGGAATTACTCTGGTGCCTGAAATTGTTCCCTTTCGACGGGCCATCCTAGGATTCACTGCATGATTCCCGAGTCCCGGGACGCTACGGTAATAGATTCGTCACCGAGGGTCGGCGGATATTTGCAATTCGTATTCATCCATCATAAACGCGGACGTTGTGTACATGGCAAAGAGGTATACTCCATTCCGTAGTAAACAAAGCTCGTTTTCACATTCCGTGTTACCCTTCCGGCCGTTGGTTTTCGTACTTTTATTCGCCCTTTCCGATTTTTTTAAAACTCCGCCAATCCCCTTCACCACCGAACCTTCGAACAAAGCGCCCGCATACTGCCCGAATGAACTATCGACATTGTTTTTTTTTTATTTTTATTTTTTCGCAACAAGCTTTCCAGACAGCGTCATCGATTTTTTTTTTCCTCTCGCGAACGGGCCAGTAACGGATCATCTCGTTCGATGGATATTAAAATACGAACAAGCCGTGAAAGCTCCTCCATTCTGCGGACGGATGTTCGTTAATGAAAATATTGTTCGAAATATTTGTAAGGCAGAGCCGAGAAGCGACGGAGCGAGTTTGACGAGCTACGTGCGCGAAACAAAACAAAAAAGGAATATACATACAGAAAGCGCGATTCATCAATTACCAGAGTCCCGCCGGTTTATTACTCGGCTGTCGACTTTGCGCGGATGGACACGGCGAGATCGTGGTTGATACGCGGCCAGACACAACCGCAGCGGACACACACCCGCCGGAGAATGAAGACGACTCGGTACGTATGAAGGGGAAAGAAAGTTCGATAACAAAGTTCAGAAAACCTGACTGGCAAAGCTCAGTTACCCTCTTGTCCCCCCTCAAAATATATGGGATAACTTTTAAGCCCTGCGACTTAGGCCCGAAAACATACGCGTCCACGTTCTGCGGAGGACCGCGGTGTATATCGCGAAAACTAGTATCGTCAGCGGTTGGATGTACGTCGGTCCGAGGGATTAGCCCGAGGGGGTGGGAGCGAACGGGGAAAGGGAGCGGAAGAACGTACGCAAAATTTCGACGTTTGATCCGACGGAGGGGGGGGGGGGGAAGGGGGTTGTGCAGACAAGGGAATAATAACGCAGAGCGAGGCCTAATCCCTGCCTGGCATCGCGAGGCTCGACTCTCGACGGGACGTCGAGAGACACGTATATACGAATCCTCCTCCCCGGTCGACAGTCGCCCTGAAAATTTGATACGCGTCCAATCGCAATTCCACTGGCTGTATAGCCACTGCGATACGGATGACGGGAGGCTTACCGTCTCATCCACCAGGAGAACTTGACGAGCGGTCGATGAAATTTTCGAAAATTCGTTGCATTATCGGAACGGGGATTCGCGCCACGGGTGAACGCGAAGCTCCGAAGGGAATTGCAAATTCTGCGGCGAGAGCCTACGCTGCGGAGCGATGGAACATCGAAGTTGGCGTAATGGAGATTGGATACGGGAAAATGGCCTACGAAAATTTCCGTTTCAAAAATAAAGTCTCGTCTACGGTAGACTCTGACTGTATGCATCTATAACTTTCGGTAGAGTAAGAGTGGTGAGTGTGGACCGGTACATGTATCACTTATTTAAGCGTTAATCAGGGTGGGCCATATTCACAACTTTTGTCCCAGATATAAAATTTTTTTTCGCACGGAGATCGGAGATGAATTTTTTGAAAATTTATTGTATCGTCGGGACGTCGAGTCTCCGTGCCACAGCCAGTGCTAGGTGCCCTCGCGGCCCTTTATCTACACATCCACTTCCCAGCGTGACGGGAAATCGAAGCCGGCGTAATTGAGATGGAAGCTTCGCTGCACCGAAATTGGGTACGGTAAATGGCTTATGAAGCATATTGAATGGAGAGATAGAAATAAGTGTGCCGACAATTGGAGATTGTACGTTCCACCGAGTGCCCATCATTTTACCGTTCTACCCATCTATGCGGCGAAGGGTTGCCACAGGGTTGATAGTACGTACCGCTATAATACTGCTTTAGTGGTATGGAAGCTGGGCAGGATGGGCAACGGGGGGACCGTGGTTTTCCATGGTGCGGCTACTCCATGAAATATTCAACGCGCCTCGGGCACTTCGTCATAGCTTTGTACGCCGTTACACCGAGAGCGAGCGAGTGACAGAGAAAGTACAGAGATCCCACCCAAAAACCGCCCCGCGCATCGAACGAACCGCCACGGCCGGCTCTCGATCCGCCAGACGAATACATTATTTTTTCTCCATTTCCCTCCTATTACCACCTCCGGGCGTTCGAGGTTACTCCGCCGCAAACTTTCCCAAGCCCGTCGAAAAGCCAGACCCAACGCTCCATTCCGCCAAAAGCGTCCGGTAAAGCGGGTAAAATATTGGTAAATATTGTTTCGCGCTTTCCCTCCCGCGAAGAGAGTTTATAAAAGTTTCATAGCCGAGACAACAGCGATACAAACTTGAGATATTTACGAGCAAAGTGAGAAACGCAAACGTTCTACTGATTCTTATTTTATCGCGCGCACGGTGCACCATCGCACCGGCGTACAGAGAGAAGGCGCGCTGGGAGAGTCGTTGAATCTCCATCGAGTCCATCGACTAAATAAAGAACCGAATTAATGCGAGAATCCTTAACCGTTATATTTTTCAGTTCATTAACGGAGGCAACAAAGTGTTCTTTTTATCTTTTTTTTTCTTTTTACTGAAATACAAGTGCAACGGGAGAATTCTTGGTCGAAACATCGAATACGCTTTATAATTTTCTTCGCGCGCAATTTTACCGAGATAAAAGTCGACGAGGTCCTCGTCCTTCTCTCGGTTGAAGATAATTTTAATGAGATTCCCGCGACGGATAGATAAAGCGAGAGAAAATCCAAACGGAGAGGGAGAAAAGCCGAGACGTAGGAGAGAAGCTTTGCGCCGCGGAGAGGAGAGTAAAGCAAAAGATGGAAAGAAGGTTAGAGGTGCGAGGGCAGCGAGTTGGAGAGGCGGGAGAAGAAACAGCCGGCAAAAGAAATAAGAAAGCATTACGGCCGCGGCAATCTACAAGGGTTGCCCCGCTGGAGAGAGACAAAAGGAACGGGCCGGAGGAACGAAAAGAGAGGGCGAATGAGAAGAGACCCTCGAGCGTCCGTCGTCGCGAATAAACGAAAGGCTAATGACAAAAAAAATAAAAAAAAACGTTGAATTAAAATAACAATCGTGGTGAGTGGAAAGTGGAGGGTTAGGGTCGCGCGGAATTTTTCGAGCATCCGCCCCCCTCCCCTTCTCCCCACACCCCCGCATCCCTGTCGAGAGTGACTTGGCGAATCCGCAAAAGCGAGTTCTCACAATAAATTACGAGGCCCCTACCGATAAAACGCCCGCTCTTTTAACCCTATAAACAAATAGAAAATGCATTCTGCATGCACCCTGATGGAATTAGCTTCGGCAGTTCGCGTGCATGAAGTGACTGTGTGCTTTTGTGGTGATCGTCGACATCGATATATAGAGAGTGCACACCCCTGCGTGCAAAATCGCATTCCCGGGAGGGTGAAAAAGGATCCCTCGGCCTCGGGCCTCTTGCATCACGGAACTGTCGCTCGCCCTCGAACTGGATGGAATAAATGGATTACGCAGTGGGATTGAAACTTTAGAACCCTTCCAAGCTCGCCTGGATATATGTATGTGTATATATATATTTTTTTTCTTTTTTCTTTCGTTCCTTCTTTCCGGACGGGTCTGCTCGAAAAGTCGCGCCGATGGCCGAGAGTCAGATTGTCGACCCAAAATGTCAATTTCAGGAACGAGGGGTGCTTATACCTACTGTAGAAGAGACGATCGTACCGATAGATTCGATTTTCGAGAGTCCGTGAGCGATTCGCCGGAAACCCGTCGTGCGGGAAGTTCCCTTCGCTATCGGGAGCAAAAAAAGGGACGACACTCGAGATGTACGGAGCAGCTACGATTATCAGTGACAGCGGTGAAGATGTGCCTTTTTCACAGCGTCGAAGATCGAGGGGAACTCGTTTTCCTTTTATACTCGCAGGGGATGGCCGGCGAGTTAAAACCAAATATCGAATTTAAAAAAAAGAAGAGATCTCGTAGAGAGCCTTTATACTCTATATTGCGATTCCCTATCTTCGTGAGATTTTGAGAATCGCTATTACACTCTGTACTGTATAACGCGAGTGAAACTGGAAAACGATCGTGGAAGTTTTAACCCTTCAAGTAACTGGGACTTTTTGCCGATCGCAAACGACCATGCCGTCTTTTAAGCACAAAAACGATACGGATGTTCGTAATAAATTATTCTGCGTTATAAAAAAAACCTTTCAATGTACGTATGCGAATTTTTACAGATTTTTTTTAGCCCATTTAACTTGTTATTTGAATCGTTCGAAGGTTGTGTCCTGGCAAATTCTGGTTCCTTGTTGAACAAGAATCCGGTACGTGAAGGGTTAATAAGCTATTGCTAACGTCGACCAAAAATTTTTTTTTTAAATTTTTTAACATATAATACTAATGATAAATAATTACAAGATTACTTCAACACAATGCACACATCTCGAGACTGCATTTTTTCCCGATAAAAGATAAAATAAATATCAACGGAGAGGTCTGAAGAACCCAAGTCGATGGCCCTTCGCCAAGGTGTAAAATTAGCATTAGATATAAAATTTAGTATAAAAAGATAACTGTAAATATTTGGCAATAAATCTCTTTTACTGCTTCTAAACACCAACGGTAAACAATTGCCAAGAGTGTGGATTACACGAACACGAGGCAGCCGTCCCGATACTCCGACTTCCTCCCGATTGTGCTTCGATGGACCACAGCGATATACGGTAGAGGATACACCCGATACATACTACGCCACAGTAAATAGCATACCAAAATATAGCGAAGGGCCGACGTTATCGGACTTATTGGATTCTGGCTTCCTTTGTAAGCTCGTCTGGAAATGCTGGATGGGATAAATGCGGTTGGCGCGCGGCTGTCAGAAAAGTAGGAATTCCCTTGGGATGCTGTTGCTGCTGGCGGCGTCGTCGGGTCGCTGTGCTGAGACGATAGAAGGGGTGGGGGGGGGGTGGAAAGGGGGCGGGGTGGCACGGTAGAAGAAGCTATAAGAAGGTGAAGAACAGACTGACACGGATGGACCAAAAAAATAAAAAAGAAGCTGCCAAGGAAAATACGGAGCAGAGATAGAGAAAAGAGAGAAAACGAGGAAGCATGGCATAAAACGCGTAGCGTATACGCGAGAAGGAGACGATAGATTGCAACTGCCAGCGGGTAAGGGCAACGTTGTAGATCATAGGAGAGCTAGCAGTTTTGAATAATTTACGAAGCTCTGTGGAATACGTTCGCCGCCGTGTGTGAAGTGCAGCGCAAGCGGCAAGCTATATACACAAGAAACAGGGGGGGGGCAGGAGGGGAGGGGTCTTTATACGTCACACGAGAGGAAATACTTTCGCATAAACGACCGAGGCTCCGGATGTTTTATCAAATTTCTTTTTCTCTCGGTGTGTATGTATAATGGTGGGCGAGAATGGAGGGAGGGGGAGATCTCTGGCGGGGGCTGCACGGCGCTACACGAGAGAGTCACCCCCTGGGTGACATTGAGACACTGAAATTGCTTTTCCACTGTCTTGCATTATAAAAGTAAACGCCCCGCGAAGCGGCGCAAACGGTGACCATTATATTTTCCTTCAGTTTCCCTCGACAGAATTTATAGTGGAACCTGGAGAGATGCCGCTATCTAATTATCATTGTGAATAATGTATCGCCGCGAAATACGGTTCGGCCCGGTAGGTCGTGCAGGGGAGAGCGGGCGAAGACGAACCGCCGGGGGCGAAACGGACTATTTCGACAAATTTTTCAAATGTATTTTAAAAAAATGGAGGACACTGGTCCGTTTTGCCCCCCCCCCCCCTGTAGGGGAGACCGGGGCAAGATGGGCCCCCTAAACAAATAACGCGGCTACAACGCTGCCGAAAGTATAATCTACTACTTGTCACCCAACAATGATATTTTCATAGGTTTTATGACCGGTCCCAAAAAGAACATTTTCTGGCGCGAAACGGGCTACCCGTCAAATTTTCAATTTTTTTTTTTTGGGCACCCCATTTTGCCCCGCTTCCCTATTTTGCGTTTTCTCTACTTCTGTCATTGTCCACAAAAGGTTTTTATTTTTTCCTTCCAGGTTTTCATATGTTTTTAAATCATTTTGGGGTGGCCCATTACGCCCCGGGTCGGACCGATTTTTCACTAGCCCATCTTGCCCCGGTTTCCCCTATATATATGCAGTACCCAACTACTCCCATCATCGGAGGCGTGTATTGGAGTAGTCGGCAGTACGTTTGTTCATATCGACGAAACCATTCACTCCTAACAGTCCTAAAACCTTCGGAGTATGTGTACGACCCTTACCCCTATTTCGGACCGAAACTACCCTCAGATACTGCCACTGTAACCCTACGTGGAGAAACGGAGCGGTGGAAGGTTTACTGTCGCTGAACGTCCCATTCGCGTCTCGGACGATTGCGCCGAGAAGAAACTCCGTGAGCAGTAAACTTCTCTCACGTGGGGAGCGCGGAAGATAAACACGCACGGGGTGAGAAACGCAAAATGGTACACCAACGACGGATACGTTGTAAAGTACAGTGTACGGTGTATGGCTCGAGGCCGGGGCGGTCTCGACCTCGGTATAGGAAGCAACCGCAGCAAGCACGATAAATCTCGCGTTAACACTTGCAACGGCAATAAATCGATCTATGAGCGCGAAGTTCGTTCTCTCTCGAGGCGGAGGCTCCTCGAACGGAGCGGGCACTGCGGATGCTTCGGTGAAGAGGCTGAGAACGGTACGAGCGTTTGAGCTCGAACCTCTCACGCTTTTATCGTCAATTATTTTCACCGATGAATCGTTATCGGAGTGGTAAAAAAAAATGATTTCTCAGCGTGGCGCACGCCACCTCTTCGCTAGTGATACGGAGCTGGGGCGGAATCGATGGCCCAGTCCTGAGCTCGGTCGATACTCACCCATTTACGCGTCACGTATAGAGACCCGAGTTAATGAATCATCGAGAGTGCCCGTACACGATTCCCGATTTAGCATGTACAGCCTCGCTCCCGAGGCTTTACGAGCGATAAAATCCAATTACTTTTATTAAAGCCTTTTAAACCAGATGGCAGCGGCCTGGTTCGGTGATGGGAGGCAGAACGAGAGGATCCGCAGTCTCTCCGCTCACCCGGGCCACGGACCACCCCGATGGGTATTTATTTTGCGAGCTACCGGGTTGGTACCTACAGGAAGAGTTGCAACTGCAACGTGCAGCGGCGCATCGACGGGCCCGGCGTGTCGCCTGCTACCATCCCCTCATCGGCGGCCCGGCTTCAATCGCATTTTCCCTCCGGCCCTTCGTCAGTCCGTAACTCGTCGATCGATGGAAATGGATCCGCAATAAAAACGTGAGCTACATGGAAATTACAGGAACGAGAACGCGTACGCTTGCCGGCACAGTTCAGGCATTTTTATATTCCATTTGTCTCAATGACAGTAAAACGGAATGCGGAATTTCTTGTTCATCGTCGCTGAAGCCAAATGGTCGACGTAAAATTTATCGGAAGAACGCGAGTTCCAAACGCTGGGCGGTAAATCGTCGGGGGTTCCAGGAGTCTGGACGAGAGAAACGGGAGATTTTTTTTTCTACAATTAATATCTATATGGCTCTTCATAGGGGAGGGTGGGCGAATGCCGGCCGGCTAAGGGAAAACTTCAATATCTCGGCGGTAAAGTTAAGTTGCAGTAAAAAAAAAACTTGGATCGGTGAAAACTTTGGGATGTCGACTAGAAAATACTAATCGAAAAGGAAGTTGATGTGGCGGCCTTTAATGATCGCATTCGTGTAATACCAGCCATCATTTTTTTTATATATATGATATTATATGATATTATATAATAAGATTTCATAGACTTGACAAAGGTAAAAGGTTAATAAAAAATGTCTCCAGAAATAAATAATTAATTCTGAATAATAAATTAACAAATCACTGGTAAATGAACGATTATACTAAGTATGCCAAGACCTGTAAAAAAAAAGAAACATTAATCTCTCCCAATGATTGTGTGAAAAATGTACCAAATCTATAATAAAACGCGCTAAAAACTTTTCTAGACCAGATAAAACAATGACACTAGTTTCAAACATTATGTTCTTGTCGTGCATAACAAGATAAGTCAAGACTCTTCAAAATGAGCCTGGCCGGCATTCGCCAACTCTATACAGCAGGTAGGAACGCAGATTTGTCTTTCGGGCGCGGAGATATTCTCCTCGCCTATTAAACCGTAGACTGTTGTGATAAGGCGGGTGTAGAATGTGGAGAGGGTCTCTCCCGTCGCGGCAGTCCTCGCACGGAAAACTTGTCGAGCAATTAAGAAAAACAGCCAATTACGCAAAGTAGTTGAGGAGAACAATGGGTGGACGAGAGCGCGAGCCGAGGCACGCGGGCGCTCCCGGGCAACAATAGCCAGCGTTCACTTCGTACCCATCCAGTTTTTGGATATAGCCACTGATCTCTCGGGCCGTTCTCGGGCGAATGTTCCCTTCCGTCGAGAGTTCACCGGAAAGCGCCCCACGACGATTGTACACCCCATCGGTACTTTGTTACCCCCGCGAGAGAGACGGAGAGAGCACCGCCCGGAACTTCTTATCTTATAAAGTTCTATGGCACAATAAACCCAGATGGTTTCTCATTCTTCGTTCCGAGTGCGAGGAAGACGTGACCCAATTACCGGAAAACGTTGACTTTCTCAGCCGTCAACCCTTTTATACATTCCACCCAATTCCCCGAGCGAATTGAGAGAGCGACTCGAAGATACCGAAGTTTAACTTTAATTAGCCCGGCATTGATTATCGAACGGTGCCGGGGAATATAAGAAACCAATTAAACGAGAAACCCTTGAGAATTTTATTCACCCCCGGAAATTCCACTCGATGGAAATGCTAATTATCTCGAAATTTTTTCACCCTTCCCTCGTTCTCCCCTTGTGGCTACTTTTATATTTCTTTGATTCGTTTATCGGAATCGCGAGGCGTGCACGCGTGTGCCAGTACAAGTCTATCCCCGAGGCACCTTCTCTTGGCGAGGCTCTTATCTAAACTGGAAAACTTTCACGATGACGTACAACCCCACCTTCGCGAGTCTGGACCGTGCCGTAGAAATTCTCGAGTCGCCGCGAGAGCACTCGCGATTGCGGTTTGTTATCTAAACTCTTATGGTGTATCGTTGCGGGAGCGTCGTCCGAGAGTGTGGGATTTAAGTTAATTGTATCGTTAAGGTGATACGGTATAACCCACCGCCCACCTGCCCCGCGCCCAGTTGCTAACAAAAACTGTACCAAATGCCGTTCTGAGACCGCGGATCACGGAGAAAAAAGAAAATTGTCTTTCTCTGCGTCTGCCGATTCCCCGGTGAAAGACCATTTTCTTTTCCGTCGGCGAACTGCGGTTTCAAAACGGCACTCAGTATAGTTCTTGTTACCGACGGCGGTATTTCACATCACCTTAAGGTGAAGTATAACAGCTACGAGTTCGAGAGACATAGCTGCAATTTCGCAACCCACAAATTTCCCAAGCCGTTTATTTTTTTGGAAAAATGATGAGAACAGTGAATTGCACACCCAGAAAAATAATTTCTTTGACGGCTACCGTTTATTTGGTTTAAGTAAAATATTTATTTGACTTAAATAAATATTTATTTGACTTAAATATTTATTTGATTTAAGTAACTATTTACTTAATTTAAATAAGTATTTATTTAAATCAAATAAATATTTGACTTAAACCAAATAAACGATGGCCATCAAAGAAATTATTTTTCTGGGTGCAGAGTTACTGCGCATAGTTTACGGTTCTCGCATTTTTCCCTAACAATTAACCGTCTTACAGAATTTTGGATTGCAGTTTTTGTTACCGACCGAGGAGTTGCACTTCACCTTAAGGCGCTGCGAAATCCCTTCCTCTCCGCCCGACACGGGTCGGTAATACAAAGTGATGATCCATATTTTTTTCACACGTGCTAACCATTTCCGGTCAAAAGTGAATTCTTACACGACACGGATGTCAATTCAGCTCCGTGTAAGAGTTTCCTTTCGACCATCCAAGGTCAGCATCCTTAAAAAAAGTCATTACAGTTTCCGTTACCGACCGTGGTATTTTCGCAGACGCTGGCGACGGTAAAAAGGGGCCCGCTGAGAGTCGGGGTCACGAAGCATAACGATCGCATACGGCCCTGTCCGTAGCTGCAGAGCTCGATCAGCGTGGGGGGAAGGCCAGTCGAGTCACCAACGCCCTATGAATGACGTCAGGTATGCACGGCGTTAGTATGCGGCCAACAAGTGCCGAGACATCATTCCGTCCGCTCCGTTTCATTCGCTAAAATTGTTAAATGAAAACAACAAAAACGTTTTTTGTTTTCTTCTTCCGTACGAAATGGCCTTATCCGCAAGAATAGTCTTCATACTCCTCGCGACAGTGCTGTGCTCTTTTATAGGTGAGATGCCATACGAGGCTGCCGTAGCGGAGTAAACGTTGGAACGGTGGACGTGCCTTGAACATACACTGGGCGTCACCATCTTGGATATTTTACGCTCGCTTTTATTATTATTATAACGTGTAAGCGCGTTTGATGAAATATCGCCGCGCATGTAACGAGGTTAATTAAAAAAAAAAAGTCCTCTCGTTCGTAATAGTGAATCACTGTAGCTCCCTCTGAAATTGGAGCAACGGCGAATTTTCGGTTCGCTCACCGGAACGTAATTTTCATCTATTTACTCAGGCTACCGCGCGCACGCCGTACTGCTCCGTTAATTATGAGTTTGTCAATGCGCGCTTCAGAAAAAAAAGAAAAAAATTACCTTTTAATTAGAGAGCTTGTACGAATAATTTATCCACAGGAGCCAGAACTAACCGATAATTACTGTTTACAGAATGCGAGGCTATCCGATGCTACCAGTGCAGCAGCGACACGGATCCCGATGGTCAAGACTTATGCGGGGCTTACAACACATTCGACAAGTACAAAAATATACCGATCGAATGTAACAATCTGGATTCGAAGACGCCCGGTACATTTTGCGTTAAAATCACCAAACAGAGCCCACGTGGTTTCATATGTAAGTTTCCATTTTTTTTTTCGATTACGAACAAATTCTATTTCTATTAAAACAAACATTGACTATTCACCACACACGCTGTGTGTGAAATTGCAGCTTGATCGGTCGAGGCATTCTCAAGTTATAGCGCATTGAATTTTTCACGCCTGAGTCATACATGCATGCATACATACATACATACATATACATATATACATACATACATACATACATACATATACATACATACATATACATACATACATGTACATACATACATATACATACATACATATACATACATACATATACATACATACATA
>JAPYZD010002656.1:0-15200 GCA_030522725.1 Ichneumoninae sp. B BG-2022a
ATGAATTTTTTCAGATTTTTATCTTTATTTTGATTTTTGCACATTTTTCCATGTAAAAAACAAGAAAAATCAAAATAAAGATAAAAATCTGAAAAATTCATACGTGTTCCGAAAAATGAACGAATCATTTTCATAAAAAAAAAAGTTGAGGTACTGCATATTTTGATAAACAATTTTTTTTTTCAACAATTTGTTGATAACATTTTGAAATTATTATTATGCAAAATTGGTCTTTTCAGTGCCTATAATAAGTATGATTTTTTTCAGATTTTTATAACATCGGGAAGTGTTTGCAATTGTTGCCCGAATTTCTCGAGTTTAGGCGAAATGAACACCACTCGCTCCCGCTACCTTAAGGCAATGTGAAACCTCCTTCTGCACGTCATTTCGTTTTTCGATTTTTTTTTGTTTTTTTTTTTCAGCGATGCAGAATTTTTCTCAAAAATTGTTATCCGAATTACCAGGGTCTGCTCGACTGTTCACGAAGAAAAAAAAATTGGTGGGTCGGCAAGAATTTTGTTACCGTAACTGATTTAACCTACTTTGTATAAAGATAACAAACAATTTTGCACCTAATTATTAAATCTAATTACGATGGATTAATTCATTTTCAAATTCACCTGTCATCTCAAGAATCTTGTTACTAATCAAGTGCCGCGATTTGTATTTTTTTCGATTTCGAGCTCGAATTCTCCCAAGCTTTCCCCTCTCACCTAACATTTATCTCTTAGTATTTGTCGTTCATCCGGGCATATTCAGGCAAATATTGTATGCCAATAAAAAATAATTCAAAGTTAGGTGCGAGTATTACGTCTTAAAAATTGCGAGAGTTACGGGAGCACGAACAAACATGTTAAAAAAATCAGAATGCCATAAATTTGGAAGCACCTGGCGGATTCGCAAGGAATTGAATCCAAAATATTATTGAATACCAGTCCGATTCATAAAAAATCCAAACATACACACGCACACATTTACAGACATTTGTTAAATCACTTTTCTCTACGTTTAAGACCATTTTGAGTATTGAGACATAAAAATCGCAATAAAAATGTTTTTCACGAAGACAAAGTTTCTGTGAGGAAGTAAAAAGCGTTACAAGTTTTCCACACCGACGTCCTCGAGTTTCATTATCAATAAATAATAATAATAATAATAGAACACAATTAGCACGACTATCGAATTTTCCTCGTCTGTTCTTATGTGTATCATTATCGGAATTGTTGGGAGCCAGTGACGTGCGTTATAAACTGTTGAATAAGCCAAGGCCGCTGTTCTACAGGTAAGAGAGATCCGACATCGGCACGAGGACAGAAAACAGGAACAGCTTAAGTCCTCTCTCCCTTGCGCGTTCTATTGATAGGATGCTATTGTCGATGACGACAAGAGAGTCAAGGCTTTGCCGATGACATTGGCTGCAATGCAGAGGGAGACTTACACACAACGGTATAATGCCCTCATTGAATCCCGGGAGACATTATGCGAGTGATTTCTCGCTACAGAAGAGCCAGCAAGACATATATACGATGAAGGGGCATTGAGGGACAGAAGCAATAGTAACGCGTGAATGTGCCCTAGGGGCATCCAATGATCGAAGAATCCCCGAGAGTTCGTTTCCAGCATCGTCTCCATCCTCTCTCTTTCTCTCTCTCTGCCTCGCTGCGGCTGTGTGTGAATGTGTGTGTATGTGAGTATGGGTCGTCGAGAACATGTAACCACCGAGTGGATGGACGGGGTGAGATTGAGGTATCGAGAGAAATGCGACACCGCAATAACAGAGTTGCACGCCACGAGGTGGACTCAGTGACCCGTAGAATCCGTGTGTTTCTCAATTCTGATAATCAACGAGTAGCATCTAGGCTTATACGAGATTGGGCCTCTCACAGAGCGTCGATACGTGCATGCCACTCAGCCACAGTGGAAATTAAACCACTTTCCTTCCTGTAGCACATTTCGCAATGATCTATCCACTTTACGCCTCGTCGACGTCGATAATAATTCGGCACAAAGATACGTGTCGAGTAGTCGAAACATTGAGAGTTATTATTTTTTATTTTTATTCCACAACAATAAACTTCTCAAAAAGACTCAAAAAGTGAGCGATAATTGGAGATGAAAGATTAACGACAGAATGTATTTACGAGCGTACCGCGTATCGCGTGACCGAATCGAGAAAAGCGTATTTTGTGGGGCTGTACACATAAAATATCCGTCCTTTTGATTTTGGTCACGCGATGTAACAAACAAAGAGACTACCGCGCTCGCGATATAGAAATTCAATTAGAACATAATTAATTCGCGCTTACAAAAGGTTCAAAGCCCCCCCTGGGACGTTGCTATAGCGAAGCTCCTAGTTTAACCTCGCAAAAGGAATATCCCGCCAGCGATATCCTCTCCATTTTATTTTTATTTTTTTCCTTTTGGTCCTATCGAACGGAAGTGATTTCCGTCCCAAGCGAGTTGTTTGGTTCCCGGTAGCCCGTGGTCGCAGCGGCACGCGTGCGACATGGCGAACGAATCGGTGAGTGCGTGAGGGGGATAACACCGTAGGAAAGCACGAATTCGAACCGCGCATAATTGATGGGAGGATCATCCTCCGGTGCAAGCGTCGCTCGTTCGATCTGACCGCTCTACGAAGTCCCGATGCAAGCCATCCCGATCGTCTGATCCGTTACCGCCGTTACCACTGCATCACACCGGCGCAACGTTTCTTGCTCGCCCCGGCGTAGTCCCCCGGCCGCCCGATCCGGGCTTGCCGGAAACCCCGGATGTAACTATCAAATGGGGGCTAGGACACGAAAATCGACAACCCCACTTCGTCGTCGCGTTGTCCGATCGTACGGTTTAACGGTGGGTCATGGCCGGACCGATTCGATGCCAACAACGGGAGCGACGTCGCCCGGTGGGAGACATCCGATATCCTCGTAAAACGAAATAGCCGGGGAAGGATGCGGTGGCTGGAGTCGAGAAAACGGAGCTTCCTCGACGTCGATATTCGATGCTCCGCAGTTGCGAGGGGTGACTTCGTGTCTCGAATATCCCAGAGAGATAAATCCATGCGCGAGCGACGTATCACCGCCAGCCACCCATCCCCCCTCCGCCTCCCCCCCCTCCCCTCCGGTCGCTGTAACCTGTTCACGGAAGATCCTCGAAGCCGGGAGGTCCCGGAGCGACAAGTCGTTTCTCTTTAAAAATCCATCAGTTATTGGGTAACACCGGCGGTCTCAAGTCCTCTTGCGCCTCCTACTCCGGTATGCTCCGCTATACACTAACCGGAGGGGGAAGATATTAGATATGCGGGGTTAGTAATGATTTTATAATGATAGAGGGGAGCCTCCGCTCTCGAGGCTTCCGAGGCTCCATTGATTCTCCTCTCGAAGTAGAATACAATAGGCGGTTACATTGTACAGCTCGGCGCTCTAGTGGATTAATCGAACAAGACAGCCAATGACTAACTACTCTCCGACGTGGGGCCGGAGGCGAAGAGGGCGAAGGGGGGAAGAGAGGAAGCACTCGAGAGTGATTGTAAACGTGAGAGATCAAGTAAAAATCTCGTCGGGCCACGAGAAACGGTAAAACGTTACGATACGGTGATTTGTAGTCATAGTTGGGAGGTTGGGTTACGAGAATAAAAATCGAACGAAAATCGGCAATGCGGGAACCGCGATCGCGGACGAACCAGAGGCGATGGGGAACGATGATCGGCGGCGGTATGGGGCAATTAGGAATAACGCAAAGTCGGAAACAATTAGTCTCGTGCCCTTTCCCCGCATAATTAAATTCTGATGTATACGTATGGAGGATATATAGATGCTATATTGTCGTAGTCCCGGTTGCCGATTGGATTCGGTTTTAATTGTTTCCGGTCTCTGGTGAACGCCGCTGTTGCGCCGGTTGTACGTGAGGTACAGTCTACGGTACTATAGACAGGTTTGAGGCGCGGGGGCGGACGGGGCCGTGGGCTATATCTATATCAATATTTCGAATATAACAACAGCAGGGGGATAACTCCGGGAACGCTTGGGGAAGTAAAATCATTGCATCGTTGTGCCTCACCCAACGTTTTTACTCCTATACGGACCCGTCCCCGCTCGCGTAACTCGTTATTCTATATCGAGAGAGCCATATTGTACCCACACAGTCGGGCTTACTGTGGTAGGACGGGGGTGTTCGTTTCATCGTATAATAGACTGAAACTATTCCCACCAACTGCGCGCCGACGAAAGAGAATATATACAAGAATTTTACGGTAGACAGAATGAAAAAATAAAATCAAACAAAAAAGTAAAAATAATTGGGATAGAAAGAGAAACGAAAGTTATTAACGAGGATATGGAGAATCATCATAGTTGCAGCGAAGTTTCTCTCGTGCTTCGATAATCGCTCGGGAAACGACTGCAGCGCGGACATGTGTCGTCATCGTTCTATATCTGTACGACCTGTACCTGACCCCAGAGTCGCAGCGACGCAATACAAAAAGCCTTAGCTAATTAATAAAAAAGATAACGATAAATTCTATATTAGCGACAATGAAGGATGTATTGGTCGTGTACACACTGGAAAATATTTCGGATCAAGTCCTAACTGGAAGACAAAACAATTGTTTTCTAATCTGGTGAATAACAATACTACGTTTGACTTCGGATCAAAACTTCCGACGGATTCGTATTCAATGCGAATAAAATATGCAGAAATATGTGACCAAGACACTTTCTATACCTATCATGTCAATGATAAAGGTTGCAATGTTACCATCCACGAAAACGTACCAGCAGAGCATTTATTTAATACCTTCAATATATATGTACATATATTTTTTTTTGCAACGGGACGACAATCTGTTTTTGTAACTGCACCAACTATTTGATCTTGCGTATTTTTTCCCTTCATAGAATACGATGGACAACCGGTTTTTTCTTAATTTAATGAAGAAGTAAAGATATCACTGCTTAAAAATACCGATAATCGCACCTTTTCACAACCTTTTGCATAGACAAAAAAAGTAAAGAAAGAATGTGTAACTGGTCGTCGAGTCATAATGTTTTATCTATTCACGTTCATCGCAGATCTGTCACTTATTTCAGTAATAGCTCAATTCTCCTTTCCGGCGCAAAAACTTGAGCTGGAAATGGCAACATTTTTTTCGTTTTCCAATAATCCAAAAATAACAGTGGAATTTGTCTTCGTGATTTCACAGTGGCATGAGCGAAACTATAAATAGGGACGGAAACTTTATGAAACTTTTGCAACAAGTCGGAATGGAAATTCGACTTGCTGCACGAAAGAAAAAAAAAATCCCTCTACCAGAAGATCGCGCCACTCGAGCGAGTGTACCAGAAGATGTGCACACACGTACAAATTAGGGCCTCACGGAGGACGTATCTTTCGTGTTTCGGTACTTACGTGGTAAAGAGTGCGCAACCGCGATCACGACGCTTGCGACGATGAAAACGCTGAAAAGTGGGCTCTTCATTCTGGTTCCGTTGTTCTTCAACTGGTTTTCGTCGTTTCCTTCACTCTTGTTATTTCCACCCTGAAACTGTGTACACGTTACTCTTTTTTTAAATCCTCTAACGAGCCACCCGCACGCTATAATAATTCTCGAGTGTCGCCAAAGATAAACACGGTATGACAGAGACGTTCTGCGGATAGAGGAAAATACTGGCCCGGATAGAGAAACGTAGATAAATTAGATGCAGAAGTTTCTCTCGTAGATCAAGGTCACTTTATAATGCAGCCGGTGCTGGCAGTACGTACTACGGTACCTATGCTCGGAAGTCTCACTTTGCTGGATTCGCTTGGGTTCTCTGTCGCGGACGCGCTATCGCGGTAAAACACTGTTACGTTCTGAGGTGCAGGTTTAGCGAGCTCGTGTTATATGTAGCCGCCGGTATTGCCCCGCCGGTTTGCCGGCCAATCGGATCCTCGTTCCTCCACGTCATATACGTCACTCTCAGTACTCCCTGCTGCTGCCGCTGCTGCTGCTGTTGCTGCTGTCGTAGCTATGGCTGTTGCTTGTGCATGCTATATACACTTTTAACACACGAACACGCGAGGAGTCACGTCGCGAGACTGTGACACAGCTCCTCCTTCTACGGCGTTTCGTATGTGTGAGACTCTCCTTTGCGAGCCATTCGCACCAATACACATTAAGATCGTTACATTGGTTATCAGAAACAGAACGTTATCCTATACAATGGTATAGGGTCGATGTGTACGTCTGTGTAGGATAAACTCGCCGAGGAGTAGGAGGAGGAAGAGTACACATCTATTACGTACCACGTAGACGCGGTACTTGGTCTTTACCTGCACACATGCATATATGTATTAGAGGACTTGCATAGCGTTACAGTTACACGGGCCCATGCCTCGGGAGTACTACCCTGTAGATACCCGGCTCTCCTCGTTGTGTAGTAAACGGGCAGCTGCGTAAACACGGCTTCGTTCCCCACGTCTCCGTAGCGTTCTCACTCTCGCTCACGACGTGTACACTCATACCCCCTCCCCAACGAACAACACAATCACAAACGCCCCGGGATTCTCTACCTCGGAGTTGGCGTATTAGAGAGCATTCATGTTAGCTTTAACCCCCATAGTTAGCAGCGCGCCTCGGCTGTGGAGCGCAACGGCAACTCCGTCACTATAAGGCTGGCCGTACAGCGGCCTTACATGTGAGAGCCTCGATGACGCCGTCAAAGCTTCTAACAATCGCGAAGCTCACGTTGTAATAGTCGTATTATTACGTTACGTTAGTAGGCAGATCCATCGGTGAAGCGTTTCGGCCCTAGCACTGTATCCGCTTTACTATCGCTGCTAGCGTTATCAACGGGTGATCAAAATTATATTTTTTTAAAAAGATTTTTAATATTAATTTTATTATTATCGATAATATTTAGCAGCAAAGTTTGTAGAAATTTCAGTGTTTCATTAAGGCCTGACAAGACTTCGTTTCGATGCTCCGAAATTTTTACACAGCAATCTGTGCAAGAGAATGGGCGAATGACGGTTACAGAGAACAGAGAACCTTAACCGAATCTTAATATTTCGGCTGTAACCGGTACGATGGTCTAGTGGTTAGCGCGTTCGCTTCTAGACCAAAGCATCGAGAGGTCGACGGTTTGATTACCGGTTTCGTAGTTTCGCCGGGAATAAAAAAATCGACGGAACGAGGCTCCAGATATATACATCGGTCACTCGCACGTAGTAATTCTAAATGTGAGTGTCGGTTGTATATAGCTGTACTACATGTTTACATTCTCGGTGAAACGCGACGAAACTCTGATGCCAGGAATCGAACCTGAGACCGACTGGACCGGCATAGGTTTTTCGAAGTTTTCCTATGTCCAGAAATGTCACCTAAGAACGTGGAAAATACAAATAAAACATATATATATATATATATATTTCGGCTGTAAAATTAAGTTTCGATAAACAATCTTAATTAGGGTAAAAGGACCGGGCCATCAATCAATATATCATCGATTGATGTTCTAATTTAGATCAGTCATATTCAACACTTTTAGATATAAGAACCGTGACTAGCGAATGCTAACGCTTTACGGTATGAAATACTTGGCAACTGAGTCTTAATGACTCATGAAAAAAAGTTTATATGGGTTATATCCTAGTAGAAATGTCGGAGCATTAAATCGGGGCCTAAAAAGGCCTCGTTAGTGCCTTATAAGTGCCTTATAAGGCCTTTTACGTAACGCTCTACCATATCTAATCGAGTACACGTTTTTTAAACATACTTAACAATAGCGACAAATCATCTGATTAGCAAATGTCTAATAATCATCTAATAGTTACTATACATCTATAATTAATCAGAGATAACGTGAAAAAATAGATAAATACATGTTGAGCGACATAACCATAACTTGTGAATCCCATTTTACTTTTACCATTTTACTCGTCGCCGTGAACCAGAATTGTACACGGCATGTACCTTCACCACATGGAAAGGGAGGTGAAGTCCTTTCTACGAAAAAGGTTAGCTTCATTGTACACGGAGCCTCTCCCTGTATAATTCCCCCCGCCCTTCCTCTCAAGGCTGAACTATTCTGTCTCTCTTGAGTGACCCCTCAACCCGAAATATCTTAAGTCTCCTTACAGAAGAACGGTCGATAAGGTAAGGGCGATGGATCGAGGGGGGGGGGAGCTGATTATTTTAAGACCGGGGTCCCTGCCCTGATTATTCTAAGTCCTCTTGGACACCAATCCAGACTTCGCGAGCGTCAAAAGTGCACGAGCAACCGGAAGTCCTAGTATACATATATGGGTGTTTACTTGTCACAACTGAAAATATTTTATCCGCACGGAAAATCCCTAAAGAAATACTTTGGCTATAATTTGGACTGTGAAGGTAACAGACTTATAGCCTAAAACAGTCTTGAACAGAGATCGTCCGATATGTTCACTGCTATCCAGGATCTATCCAGGAAAGAGTCCTGGTAGCCACTTTCGAGGATCACCGAAGCGAGTTGTCCGTTTCTCGACAAGATCTTGATTCTCACCAGCCCTTTTACACGAGATATGTGGATTGTTATGTCTGTCGGCGACAAGAAAGCTTATCGATATGGAATCTCATATCGGTCGAGATTCTCGGCGTTCGACTTTGCCTCTCGCTTTTATCGTAACCGCACCGTGGAACAGAAGATTGATATGCGACCTCCTCTCAAAATATTCATAAAACGCTGAGAATTTCCCATGGTCCCGTGAAACGAGCGCTCTGGGACCGTAAAGGCCATATCTGCGTGTTAGAGAGATGTACGGGTACACTGGTGATTTTCTACGGATGCGAATCATCCCTTGCGGCCGCAGGTGCTGCACCGGATGAAGAAGGTCTCATTTTACCCCGTCCTTCTTCTCTGGTCGTCGTTCGATCGATGTGCTAAGGACAAGAGAAAAAAAAAAGAAAAAAAACGCGCGTAACAGATAACTCGATCGTGGTCGTGCACCTGGCGACGTATCGCTCGAAATGAAAATTGCGCGTTCTAATAGAAAATAGAAAAAAAACGAGAAGTTTTTATTTTTCTTATTTTCATGCTTGAATCACTAATGAGTAATGAAAGCCTGCTAGGTCATACACATTATTGAAAATAAATACTAAAATTCTAATTGTGCGAATATATTAAATGCAAAAATAGTATTGTATTGTTTGGTGCAAACACACGGGCCAAAAAAAGGTTTCTACATTTATCAAACGCTTCTTGTCCACCAAGATCCACAATTCTTTCAGTTCAACAAACGGTCATTCACAAGAAAAAGATGAAAATAAATGGTAGAATTAACAAGAAAAATATTGTGGACTTTGGTGGGTAATAAATGTTTGTTAAATGTTAGGTAAACGTTTCACCGAGCACCCGACAGTGCGGTCTCAATCCCCGGACATTCATGATAAACCGTATTTTCGTCTCTCTTACACATACGCTGCGTCCGGTAAGTAGAACGATTCCCGCCATTGGGACGTTTATCTTACAAACCGTTTTAACACCCGACTGGAAAGGAAGGAGTATTACGCGTTTGACATTGACGTAGAGTTATCAGTATCATGTCATGCCCTCCTAGCGTCTAAGCGGTAGAAATAGTATTTTGTGATGCAAGTGTGAAAAAGCGGACTTTGAACGAACGTTGTGAAGTTGGCCGCGGAAGCCGAAGGAGCGTGATGTCCGTAGATACAAACTGAAGGCGAATGCGACCAACGTTACCGCCTTCGTCAAAAATTCACTTTTTCGCACTTGTATTAAAATAGACATTTATTTCACACTTTGTGAAATAATAGTACATTTCGATACGCGTGCGAAAAAACTTTTTTTTTAACCTGTCTGAATGCAACACTCGCCTTCGACTCGTGCCACAAGTTTACACTCGTTAGAAAAAGGTTTTTTCGTACTAGTATCGTAACGTACAATTGTAATAATACTAGTGCGAAAAAACGGACTTTCAACGAATGCTGTGAAGTTAGCCGCATGAGCTGAAGGCGAGTGTTGCGTACTTCCCAACCGCTGTCGTGCGTCTGGGAAGTACACAGCTGGTAACGGTAACGCGCCAAGAATTATTGTCTTTTCTCGTCGAAGTTGTAAAATTCGATTACATTTGTTTCAATGACGACACATTACGCCGAGTACCGGTGCACTTCAAATTAATGTGGCACAACTATTTATGTGTAAGGAAATAATGATGAGAATTCGAAATGACTAATATATTGTCAATTTCAACAAACTACAAAAACATAAAATATAACAAGATTGATTTTCGTATAATTTGTGGATTGCTGGCAAGTAGCTAACTGTTACTGCTGCGCTGGCTGAATGTAGACTGATTTTTTTGAGAAGTTAAAAAACTTCTTGAGCATGAAAATGTGTTTGACGGTTATTCTTTTGGCGGGGCATTCTGAGATTTGCTTGGGTCCCCTTCCTTGATAATAACCAACGGAGTTTTCTCTCGTTGACGTCGAAGGGCTACTGGGAGGTACGTCCTTTTTTAATTAGGAAAAATCGAATTATTCCGTAACCCGTATGTCTTTGAAAAAGACATACGGGAAAAGATTATGAAGCGTTTAAAGCACAAAAACAATAAAACATTTGCGACCATCCTTGAGTGCAGGTAATAAAATATTTGACGGCAAGTTAACTAGTTTCGTACCTCGCCGGCAATCCCGCTGCCTGAACAAGAAATTAAAAAATGCTATTTATTTGTGTTATATTACTGTTATTTGAAAATAAAATTTAACAAATTAACAGTCGTTTATAAATTCAATCAACGAATAGTTAAATGATGCCCGTGTCCCATGCGACGCACCAATACTATTTTGTAACTATTATTTGTAACAAATGTGCAAGTACTTTCCTTTTTTATGCGTGTGGCGTGACGCAAGCGTGCGAGAAAAATACTGTTTTTTTGACCCTCTAGATACTTTTTCATACGCTGTCTTAACATTATAGTTACACCGCTTGTTCGTTTTGATTCTTTCACTCGTTCGTTCGCAAAGTTGCATTTAATCGCAGATCGATGCAAAGATTTGAACATTGTGATGAGAAAATAAAACAAATTAACAGTCAGTAGATTATTTTAATAACCTGACCAAGACGAGGGTTAAAATAAACTCGTTTACAAACTTTGAAGTTTTTATTTTGCAAAATTAAGATATTCTTTTTTTTAACTGTGTAAACTGATACACGGTAACATAGTAGTCCTATCCCTGTACGAATTATCGAAATGCCATTCCGAAATATCTATTTGTTGCGTCGTACCGAGGCGCTTTCAATTTTGATGACGTCGTAGATTGAACGCTCTATGTGTAATACCGAGGCATTGACCTTGCACCATGATGTCATGAGCCTGTGCAATCGAGCGTACGTGTGAGCCACGTTGAAAGTCTCGTCGCTTCCTTCTTCCTAGTCTTACATTTACACAACATAGGCGAAGGCAATTATAATCCTTACGCAGCCCACGTAAGACCAGTAATACGTAAGTACGGGATATTCATTCCGGTTTTTCTCAGATCGCGTGAAAGGAGAGTATTCCGGACGGCAAATACACACCGATCGATGGTTCAGTCCAACCTGTTCGATGGCCTGACTACCACACAACCTTATCCACAGGCTGCTCAACTACTCTCCTCCGTATAACAGCTATACCTGCATTCCGTCCTGTACTCATCGTCGAGCAAGTTTTGCAAGCCCGTAGCAACATATATACCGTTAGTGACTACTGCCGACGACGACGACCGTGCAACGTTAGCATTTGAGAGCCGAGGCCAGAAGAGAGAAAAAAGGTACATATATATTGCGTAGGCTCGGAGGGCAGCGAACGCGATGCCGATGGCCAGGGTCTAACGAGTGGATGGTCCGGCTAGCTCCGGAGTGTGGAGACCGGCTTCAGCAAACCAAGTGAGCAAAAAAAAAAAAAGAACCACGAGAGAGAAGCGAAAAAATTGCCGAGCGATAACGTTTCCTCGCCTGTATGCTCGACCGCTTGCACGGGATGTGCGAAGCTGTGCGCTTATACGATCGAGCGAGGTCGCGAAAGAGCGAGAAACCACGAGAAGCGCGTATACGGTAGGCGCTATAGTGTAAACAGTGTATATGTATATATGTATATATCGTCGACCCGCAAATGACACGAATGTCTACCATCCTCGCCAACACAACAACGAGAGAGACGGAGGGAGGGAGACAGATAAGTTCGACTATTAACTCGCGACCTCCAACATAACGCGTGCATTTTTTTACCCCGCTTTCTGTTCCAATTTTTCTTTTTTTTATATTAATTCTCACGTTTCTCTCGTGTCTCTTGCGGTCCCGCAACATTCGCCCGGTACAGTATCGAGATAAGTTCTATTTTATGCGATGTCGATGGCCCTCTGCTGCTCCACTTCTGTTGCTGTTTGGCTTTATCAAACCGCTCGAAGACTTCGCGATCGTCGTTGTTTTTCGAGTTCGATAACAGCGTCGAGGGGGATGGTAACAGAAAAAGAAAGCATAAAATAAAATCGCAAAGACAAACGATGAATCAATAGCGCAGCGCGCAAATAGTTACGTGCCTCTTTTTTTAAAACAATCTAGGCTTATTCTATCTTAATTTTTTCCGGCAGAACAAAAATATCCGGTGTCGTATATCTCCTGCCGCTTTTAATGTATAATTTCTTGTACTCTTCTTATCGCGTATTATTTTATGCATGCACGAGTTAAATGACTCGTCCCACATATGCAATTTCTCGAACCTATTTGCACGCTCCATATTGACTCATCGCGCTTGGAATTTTCCGGCACACGAAGTGCTGCGGTTATATTGACGATAGTGTGTACCGCGTGTGTCATCGTACCACCTCGTACGTTCCCTCGAACGTCGCTGCGCGGATACTTGGAGTACAATCGCCCAACGCAAATAGATCTGCGGGCTCTTTTGGTCCGTTCGGTACTGACTCGGTCCTCTGTTCTGTCGCTCCGTTTTCCTAACACACTATACGTATACCCTCTGTATTCGCCCATTCGCGTTTTATCGCAACGATTTTACAGGGAACCGGATACCTCCAGTGTTCTGGCACACACATATGCAGCGTTTGGAGGCGACCGCGAATCGAGAATCGGTCAGCATGTGTGTTAGCCTTCACTCGCTCCATCTACCTCTCTGGAAGCTTCGTTAGCTTCCAGAGTATATCACCCGTATATCACCGCTTCGTAAAACTATTCTGTATCTTTTCGTTCGTTCCTCGATTTTTTTTAGTTCCCTACGCGTACAGAGTCTGCGGGGATCGAGCGATTGCGGCCAGACAGACTCGGCACTCGGACACGAAGCAGACTCGGTACGGCAGTACTGCATCAATCAGCGATAACGGTGTTCCACTAATCGCGACAGCGGAGCTTCGCGGCTCACTTCGTGGAACTCACCGCGAAATTACTCAGTCTCATTTTTCCGTGTAGTTGGTTCGCCTCGATTATCTTATTCGCATATATTCTCTTTTTTTTTCTTTTGTTCTTCGAGCTTGAAACAATCGAAGCTCGCGCAACGACTCAAAATATTTCACGACTAAATGAAACCTTTTATCGTGTCGGTTATGGTAAAAAATTGTTGGCAGGTAGATAACGAAATATGTATGTCGGGAAAGACGACGAATCGTCATCGTACTTCTCATCGACGGGAGACGCAGAGCGTACCATTGACACGTAACGCTCATTGAATCAGGAAGACATAACAGTATAATGTCCCGGACTCTTCAAGGTCTCGGCGTACTGCGTATAATTTTTTTTCCTTCTCGATTCTTCGACGAACGCACACCCGCGCGCTTTTTTCTGTACGAGCGGCCAGAAAATAAATAATAAAAAAAAAACTCGAATGAAGTCTAGTCACGCAAAGAGTGTTCAAACAATGTCGAGCTTCTGCCGCATGTAGCTGCTGCTGCTGCTCGGAGAGAATCCTGAGCTGCATAAAAAGCGGATCGAGCGATATGTATCTCGATCTATATTACGATTGGTAAACTAAGCCCTCCTCCTCTCTTGCTCTCAGTGATTTTGCCACGCATCCACATAGTTCCGGACTATGGGCAGGTTAATGCCTGACGGACCGGCTGCGGGAAGCGTTTGCATACTTGCGGATCATGGGCTCTCTTTTCTCGCTCATCAAACGTTGACACACTGACTGAAGGTGAGCGGACGCGTGTCGCGCTATCATGCACTTCGCTTTTTTTCTTCTTTTTTTTCCTCTGGTGAATCGCCGTCTCGTTGGGGAGCCTGGCGATATTTCATGTATAACAAAAATGAACTTGTATTTTTGCTTACTCATAGAACACGCCATGTTTTTGTGATAAAAAGTTGAAAATTGACATTTTCATATCACTTTCTCATAATGTTCTTTTATTTGCGAGACTTCTTCTATGAGGAAGCGCTATGAAAATTTCAATTTTGAACTTTTTTCAACTTTTTTCAACATCAACGTCGTGTTAGACTTTTATGCAAAACGGCTGGCCGATTGAGGTTTGGCGCGTAAAAATACATAATCGTCACGCTTCACTTCACTCGGCGCGAACAAATATATGGAATTATGCGCTCTCCATCCGCGATGCGATCGGAAAGCAAATACCTGTTTGAAAATACGCAAAATCACACCTTTTTTCAATTTTGGCTATAAAAATTGCCGATAAACTTTCTCGTTAGTCGTCGCTCCGGGACTGTATTCCATGTAGTTTTTCACGCTGATCGCGAATCTAACACTTATTATATTCAGAAATTAATATTTAATTAGGAAACTTGCGTCTAAAATAAAGTATTGATTTTTCATGAAATTCAAAAAATTCAAAATGATACAACGGCTTTTTTAAACGGCTTAATCGATTCTCTCGAAATTTCATATCGATTATCGGGTGATCATATTCCATCTGTGTACATGTTATTAACCAGATAGCTAAAAAAAACTGTGAGAGCTAAGGCGCGAACCCACATTTTTTAAGAAATAAAACATGGCGTACAAAAAAAGCACATTTTTTTAAATAAAATTTTGCAGAAACATTGACTGTTGACGACATATACTGCGGCGTGTGAAATTTCAGCTCGATCGGTCGGGACATTCTCGAGTTATAGCGGTATTAATTTTTCGCGTCTGAGTCACACGCACACGCACACGCACACGCACACGCACACGCACACGCACACGCACACGCACACGCACACGCACACGCACACGCACACGCACACGCACAC